>JANBXA010000097.1:25255000-25555000 GCA_030556225.1 Cricetiscus sungorus | reverse complement strand
GGTTTTTCGAGACAGGGTTTCTCTGTATTGCTCTGGAGACTGCCCTGGAACTAGCTCTGTAGACCAGGCTGGCCCCAAATTCACAGAGATCGCGCCTGCTTCTGCCTCCCAGCGCTGGGACTAAAGGAACTCAAATGAAAGACCTGGATAGCGTGGTCCCTCACGCTCCTACTCAAGAAAGGCACTCCCCGCCCCAATCACTCACAAGAAGCGGTTTTGATGCACTGGGTCAACAGCCATACACCATGCAAGGGTAGAGGGCTTCAATTTCCTTTGCACGGGAGGGCTGTGACCTGGTTACCAGAATTAAGTACTCAAAACTGAATAATTGTCATTAATTTAATATTTCAAAAACACAGTCTGTTTTCCCCAACTAGTCATAGACATTGATTACATTTTTAAAAAGAATTTATGTATTTTTATTTTACATGTATTGGCATTTTCCTTGCACATATGTCTTTGTGAGGGTGTCAGATCCCTGGAACTGGAGTTACAGACAGTTGTCATCTGTCACATGGGTACCAGGAATTGAACCTGGGTCCTCTGGAAGAACAGTCAATGCTCTTAACCTCTGAGCCATCTGTCTAGCCACCAGTGGTTGCATTTTATACTTATAGATCCTTTGGGTCTTTGCCTTCTTACATTTCTTTCTTCTACTTCCCTTTTACCCTATGCTACATGCACAGCAGGCAGTTAATAAATGCTTGTTAATAATTAACTGAAAAGTCTTACCTTTACACACACACACACACACACACACACACACACACACACACAAAAACTTGCACAGGGATTTTTATAAAGTAGCATGATTTCGAATAGCCATAATGTAGAAAAAACTCAAATGTCCAAATTGACGAATGAAATAAATAAATGTGATATGTCCATACACTGGAGTATTATTTAGCAATATAAAGAAAAGTACAGACATATGCTGTATCACGGGTGGTGACTGAAAACATTCAAAATGAAAGAAGCCAGTCAAGTCAGATGGTAGTGGCACACACCTTTAATCCAAGCACTCGGGAGACAGAGACAGGCGGATCTCTGTGAATTCAAGCCCAGCCTGGTCTACAGAGTGAGTTCCAGGACAGGCTCCAAAGCTACAGAGAAACCCTGTCTCAGGGGAAAAAAAAAAAAAAAAAAAGATGTCATTATGAACACAGTGAGTTCCAGACTAGCCTGACTACAGAGTGAGCTCTTGTTGCAACAACCAAACAATAAAATAGATAAATAATAAGTAAACAAATAAATAAAAGCCCTACAGGGACAGAGGCTGACAGAACACTCTTTCCTGGGGGCCAGTGACAGCCACTTGTGGATAGAGAAAGCAGAGGCTTCCTCAGGGGGCTGGGCTTCCCCTGTTGCCTCAGAGGCCTTAGGAGAATCACAGCACACAGCACATCACTGTGTCCTTTCTGCCAGTTATCTCCCACCAGATGTGCATCCAGCCCCCAGCCTTTAGCAGTTGCAGGTCAAGGTCCCCTGAAAGCAAATACAGCTGCCCATCTGAGGCCACCCATCGCAGCCAAGGGTACCTTGTACACGTGGGCATATACAGCATCCCTGCCTTACCGGTGCCGGACAGTTGAAGTGGCTCCAGATCTCTATTACCCCTTGAGCCCAATTGTTCTACTCCTCTCTGTATGCTTTCAGTCAGAAGCAGCCATCTGTGCTTAAAAGGCACAGTGTGTGGAATCAGAGCTTTTCATACTCCAATCTGGCCCAACTCTAAGGGGGATAAATAAGGTCTGTGACCCCAAAGCCCAGTCCCAGTTCCATCCCTGAGCATATAGGGAGTCTACCTGCTCACTTCCTATGAGTGGACTGCAGAGACTGGGCAGTGTAACATGTGATCCTTTACAGTGCATTAGACCCTCCATAAAAAAAGAAATCAGCGAAGAACCAGCCAGGGTGGCTGGCAGTGCACACACGTGATCCTATCGTTTGGGAGGCAGAGGCTCAGGGGCTAAGAGGACTAAAGAATTCAAGGCCAGCCTCTGCTACACGACAAGTTCAAAGTCAGCCTGGGCTATACACTACTGTCTCAAAAAAGTAAGTTCAAAGTCAGCCTGGGCTATACACTACTGTCTCAAAAAAGCAGAAATCAAAAGAACCAGGCAAGGCATGCCAATCTATTTAGGAGCTGAGGCTGGAAGATTTCAAATCCAAGGTCTGCCTGGGCTACTGAGTTCAAGGCCAACTTGGAGGCAAGTTAATGTTAACCTGTCTCAAAACAGGTAAAAAATGGGCTGAGGACACATTGATTGAAAATAGTCGAGAACTTCCCAATATGCGAAGGGTTCTGGGTTCAAATATGAACATTCATGTGAAAGCACACCAGTATTCACTCACACACACATACACACACACACACACACACACACACACACACACACCACACACTCACACACACACACACTTACTCACTGACACACAGACACCCTCACACAGTCTCACACACACTCACTCACTGACAGACACACTCACACACACTCACAACACTCACACACACTCACTGACAGACACATTCACACACACTCACACACACTCACACTCAACACACTCACACACCACACACTCATACACACACACTTACTCACTGACACACAGACACCCTCACACAGTCTCACACACACTCACTCACTGACAGACACACTCACACACACTCACAACACTCACACACACTCACTGACAGACACATTCACACACACTCACACACACTCACACTCACACACACTCTCACACACACACTCACTCACACACTCACACACACACAACTCTTGGCCAGCAAGGGACGAGGGTATACTTATTAGGGGAGAAATGGATAAGATTCCACTGGGGGGAAGTGATATGTACAAATCTGCTTCATTGACTAAAGAACATTGACTAGGGACAGGGTGTGTGGGTGGGTAATATAGTTCAGGTAATAAACTATCAGCCTAGCATGCTGAAGCCTCTGGATTTCACCCCCAGAACTGTGTAAACCACGTGAGGCGGCATGTATCTGTCATACCAGTCCTTGGGAAGTAGTCACAGGAGGATCAGAAGTTCAGGGCCAGCCACAAATACAGAGGCATCTGAGGCCAGGTGGGCTACGTGAGGGAGGAGGAAGGAAAAAGGAGAGGGAGAGAGAGAAAGATAGAAAGAGAAAGTGAAGTCTGATTCTACCAATGTTGCTAGAGCTGTGTCCCCAGGGTGCTCTGGCAACCGTGGTGTATGAAGGCCTTTGGCCTCATTCAGATGGTGACACAGCTTCAGCTGACAACTGGTAATGAGAGCTGGGGGAAGGGGAGGAGCATTGTAATTTTTGCCAAACTATATGATGACCGACTTGTTTCTGATTTGTTTGCTAAAAACATAAAATGCTGCCATCTCAGGATCTGAGCTGCCTGCTCAGTGGATGGGGCCAGAATTTGAGCCTTCTGCACAGCTGCAGGCCCAGACCCAGCTTTTAGGGTTCCGGGTCCTCGTAGACCTTGCCTCACATAACACAGGAGGGAACATGAGAGGCCTCTCCAGTCACATGCTTTCCTTCTTTTTCTTCCTCCCCCTCCTTACCTACAGCTTACCTACCAAAGTTGTCATCACAGCACATCTGAGGGCCCAAAGCAGCAGGGCATGGGAGGAGAATAGGAAGCCCACTTACACATAGGTTGTAGGTTCCAGCCACGATTTTTTCATTACTGCTCATCAGTCATAAAGCTGCAGGTTCACCTAGGTGGTCTGATCCCTCGCCCGGCTGTCATTTGCTTCAGCACCTGTCACGGATGGGAACATGCTCTTTGATTACGATGATGACAGCCCGCCATCCCCTCAGGCTAGGAGAGGCATCTAGAGACCTCAGACATCCCGGGCAGGCCACCACTGGCCACAGGAGCATGGAGGACTGCAATAAGGGGCATGCAGGACTGGCCAGAACGCGGTATTAATAATGATTCTGATAGAGATAAGAATATCACATTTAAAAATCCATAGTTTGCTTGAGCCTAAAGCTATGTCGACACTATCTGAGATTTATATTTCATCTCATCATTATGTCTGTGTAGATGTACTGCTGTTTATTAACTCCAGGTGACTGCTTTAATTTTTTATTTTTTATTTTTTTTTTTTTTTGTGGAGGTTTTTGAACCTTTAGGAGGTAGAGCCTGGCTGTGGGAAGATAGTCACTAGGAGCTAGCCTTTAATGGGTGTAGGCTAATCCCCGGGTCCAGCTGCTCTCGGCTCCCTTGTCCACTGCGATGTGCGATGTGAGGAATTCCTGCCTCATGCTTCAGCCACCATGATGCCTCCCCCCCTCCCCGCCACGATGAACTCCAATCTCTGGAACCATGAATTCAAACCAGCCTTCCTTCCCTTCCTTTGTGTCTGCCCGGGCATTTTGTTCACAGTGAGACAAGGCGGTGGATACAGATGCTTGTGTGAGACGTGTCTTCCCAAATCACTCCAAGAAATGAGTTATGATGCTGTGGGGGAGTGGGGTGACTACAGATTTCTGATCCTCCTGCCTCTACCTAGTTCAGGGCTACAGACAAGCACCACCACACCCATTTTATGCTGTACTGGAGATTAGCTGGGCTTCTACCAGCTGAGACATATCTCTCATCCCATACATGTCATAATAACCAGAAAAATCCAGAGGTTCCCAATGTAGAAATCATTGAGGGTGGAGTATGGTAGCATAGGCCTGTACTCTCAGCACTTGAGAAGCTGAGGCAGGAAGATTTTGAGTTCAGCATGAATTACACAGCAAGATCCAGGAGAGCCTGAGCTATGTAATATCTTATTTTAAAAGCATAAAAACAGCTTCTGGGTGGTGGTGCACACGCCTTTAATCCCAGCTCTTGAGAGGCAGAGGCAGGTATATCCCTGTGAGTTTGAGGCCAGCCTGGTCTACAGAGTGAGTTCCAGGACAGCAGGGCTACACAGAGAGACCCTGTCTCGAAAGACAACAACAAAAAGCATAAAAACAGGACCCCCACAAGTTGTCTTCTTCCCTCTGCCCATGTACTGTAGCATGCATGCACCAGCACTCTCACATAAATAATAAATGTGTAAATTAAATAAATGAATGAATGAATAAATAAATGCAATCTGGGAGTGGAATCACAGGCCTATAATACCAGCATTTGAGGGCAGAGGGAAGCAGGAGGATGGGGAGTGCAGGGTTGAACACAGTCATATAGCTAGTTTGAGGCCCTATCTCAAAACAAAACAAAACCAAAACCCAAAATGAAAGATCAATAATTAGTAAGCAAGATTTAAAAAAAAAATAATGTTTGAGGAGACAGAAATGGTGATCTCCTAATTTGATCAATACACACTGGATGTGTTTATAGAATCATTGTACCATATCCCGTAAGCACGTACAAATACGTGTAAATAAATAAATACGTGAAAAATAAATCCCAGCTCTTTCTTTCCCTTTCTCTCACTGTTTGTGTCTCTTTGCCTCAGACACAGCTTGGAGATTGGCACAGGCCTTCCCTAAATTACCACCTTTTTGGTTCCTTGAGGTTGTTTCCCCTGCTGTCTCCAACCCCTAGACAGTCCTTGTTTTCTGGAAAGCTGTCCCTGTGCCTCAGGCCAAACTTGCTGCCACCTCCCCAGGGAAGTGGCTCTCAGTGCTATCTGAGTCACTATCTCCTACCTTTGTTGGAGGCTTGGATTTTGAGTCCCTGAGAGGGAAGCCTTCAGGGATGGAGGAATTTTACACTGTGGAGGGTTTCCAACACATGCTGGGTGACCTGAGCTTCATTTTTGCCCAGGGACTTTAACCAGTGCATTGGTTAGGGATAATCTCCCAAACTTCTTTACCCCAAAATGTATGAAACAGTGGGGTGGGGACACTCAGGACCTCTTCCTCCTGCCAAGGCTGACATTGGTTGCCCATAGCTACCAGCCAGGTGGCACTCCTACCCACCCAAGGTTCTGTATCATGTTTGTGATTCCCTGCTGTATTTCTGATTTTTAAGTTACCCCAAATCTTTGTAGAGAAAATAAAAAGGGCACAGTGGCTGCCAGGAATGCCTGTCTCCAGGGCAGAGAGATGAGGCGAGGTCTCCAGGGCATGTCTGCCCAAGTCTCCCTTTCTCTTTGGCATCTTTCACTGCTCTCAGAGCAGTTTGCTTCCTCCTGAGGCCTGGAACGGCACTCCTCCTTGCCTAGCCTTGGCTGCATTGTATGAAGTTCACCCGCATGTCTGCCACACCCTTCAAAGGTGGCAAGGCTGGGGGAGGTGGCCTGGTTTAGGTAGAAGCTGCTTCAGAGGAGTGCCAAGATGGTTCTCAAAGCTTACGAGACCAAAGGCTTGGCCCTATGTCACAGGCCCTTGACCCTTTTCCTTCCCCAGCCTGGAACACAGAAAAGAAGACTACAGAGAAAAAGCTAGACTCCAAAAGAAAACAACCTGAGCGCGGTACTTCTGTCTGTAATCCCAGCACTTGAGCTGAGGCAGGAGGATCACCATGAGTTCAAGGCCAGCCTGGACTACATAGTGAATTCCAGGCCAGCCTGGACTACAGAGTGAGACCCTTTCTCAAAAACAAAACCATATGAAAAAAAAACTCAACTACAGGCACTGCCACTGCCCAGCTACTCCTTCCTTCCGTCCTTCCTTCCTTCCTTCCTTCCTTACTTACTTCTTCCCCTTTCTCTCCTTCTCCCTCCTCCTTCCCCATTTTTTTTTTATTTCTTCCTTTCTTTTCTTTTTCAAGATAGGGTCTTTCTATGTAGTCTTGACTGTCCTGGATTTCTCTATGCAGACCAGGCTGGCCTCAAACTCATAGAGATTCAACTGCCTCTACCTACAGGGTGCTGGGATTGAAGTCATGCACCACTAACACCCCTTTCCCAGCTGCTGGTAATTTTAATTTCAATGTTTTGTATATAGTGTGTTTCACCTGCATGTATATATCTGTGTACCATGAGCTTGCCTGGTACCCAAGGAGGACAGAAAAAAGTGTTGGATCCCCTGAAACTGAAGTTAGAGACAGATGTGAGTCACCATGTGGGTGCGGGGAACTGAACCTAGGTTCTCTGGAAGAGCAGCTAGTACTCTTAACCGGTGAGTCCTTTCTCCAAGCCTCAGAAGTGGTAAGGGACTGAGACAGGTAGATTCCAGGGCTCCCTGGCCAGTCAGTCTATCTGAAAAAAGGCAACCATAGGTCCACTGAGAATGACAGAGGAAGACATTCAAAGGTGATATCTGACCTCCACTTATTCGTGCACAAGTGAGCACACTCCCATCCACGTACACACACTCATACCTCACAAACACAATAGAATTCTTAGAAATCAAGATTGAAGGGTTATTTATTTATCCCCCACCAGTGTTTGAGAATGTCAGGCATTTTAAAGTAAATCAGTGGACTTCCTCAAAAAATTTAACCGTGTGTGTGTGTGTGTGTGTGTGTGTGTGTGTGTGTGTGTGTGTGTGCGCGCGCATGTGTGCAGTGAATCAGCATGCATGCATGCATGCACACATGTATGTGTGACTGGGGACAGAACCTGGGACCTCCACGTACTGAGAAAATGCTCAACAACTGAACTGCATGCAGTCCAGTCCTGAAACTTAATCCTGCTCACTAATGACAGATTGCCTCTCTGCCTGAGCAATCCTGCTGGAGCTGGATCCATCTTTGATGGCAGTGAAAGATGCCTGAGTGTGGCTGACGCAATGCCTGGCCAGCAGCAGGAGGCGGCTGAGGTTTGAAGACTGCTCAAGTTCACGATTGTCTCAGCGTGATGAATCGTTGAACATCTGTCTCTCTCGATGTTCTAGAAGCTCCACAGGGTAAAGACCAGGTCTCTCTTACAGTATACCCCAGTGCTGAACAGAGTCACTGGTGGCTATAGCCCAAAGCTCAATGATGATCTGAACATCAATGGTGTCTCTCACTTCTGTCTCTGGGGGTCGGTGTGTAGGCTTGGGTGCCTCCCTTGTCCTCTATGAAGTGCCTGAAGCACTTGTTACCACTCCTTCTCTGTCCCCTCACTGTTGGACTCTGCCTTTGACAGAGAGATGCATTTCCTTGATAGTCTTCTTCTCTGAGGAGTCTGCCAATAGCTGGCAATCCTTCCCTTCCCCGAACTTCACCCAGGAAGGTCAACTTTACCAAGCTCTGCACAACTGTGTCTTTGTTTAGCGTTGGTAGGGACTCTCTCCACTCAAGGGTTTGCTCTCCACTATGTTTCAACTATGATATAAGTGAGTCCTAGGGGGTGGGGATGTGGCTCAGCTGGTGGAGTGTTTGCCTGTGGTGGTCAAGGCCCTTTGTCTTAATGCCAGCGACCCATAAACCCAGATGTGGTTGCAGGGCTGCAGAGGTTGAAGCCAGAGGATCCAAAGTCCAAGGTCATCCTCAGCTATGTAATGATTTTTGAGGCTAACCTGGGCTACATGAGACACTGTCTCAAAAATTATTATAAGGCAAGGGTCGGGGAGATCTCACATCCTTATTGGTAGGATCTGTAGGATTTTTCAGAAATGCATGTATTAGTTATTAGTGCCTTTCTCTCAAACCCTGCTGGCTTTGATTGGGATCCCTTGAGCTTGCCCACACAGATGACTAGAATTAAAGGCCGATCGCTCAAGAACATACCCTGTGGTCCATTACTGAGATTACCAAGTGCATTTCTAAGCACTAGTCTGTGTCCTAGGGACACAGTCTTAAAAGAGATCTGACTGAGGAGCCCTCTTCTGGCTATGTCCTGCTGGGATAGAGCAATGCTCCCTGCAGTCAGCTAGGCAAAGCAGGATTTTTTAGCCCAGGCAGAAGCACTGGGACTCAGGAGCTGCTTTCATTCAGCTGGTCATGTATGGTCAGTTTTATTAACATACTAAAGCCAGGGTCTAATGAAGCAAACACAAAACCAAACCAGAATACCCCCCCAAAAGAACCAAACACCGCATACCCACAAGGAAAGGAAGCAGCACATGATATCCTAGCCTAAATACACAATGTTTCAATGCTTTTCTTGGGAACTAAATCTGTATTTGTGAAATTATTTTTTTTAATAATTTATTTAACTTTATTTTATTTGCATTTGGCATGAAGGTGTCAGATACCCTGAAACCAGAATTACAGACAGTTGTGAGCTACCATGTGGGTGCTGGGAATTGAACCTGTGTCCTGTGGAAGAGCAGCCACTGCTCTTAACCACTGAGCCACCTCTCCTGCCCCATTTGTGAAACCCCAGCACTCAGGAGGCAGAAGCAGCTGGATCTCTGTGTATTGTCGAAAAGTTTCAGGCCAGTCAGGGTTATACATTGACACTGGGGATGGCTCAGTAAAGTACTTTCTGTGTAAACATGAGGACCTGAATTCAGATCCCCGAGTAACCCCCCCCCCAAAAAAAGAAAAAAACAAACAAAACCAAAATCAGCAAGGTAGGGATTGTCTGTAATCCCAGAACTAGGTAGAAGAACACAGTAGGATCCCTGGACCCTGTGAAAACCCTGACTCAATAAATAAATACAGACATACATACATACATACACACATACATACATACATACATACAAAAAAGGTGTGAATCAATCAATCAATAAATAAATAAATACAAAAAAGGTGTGACATAATTGAAGATCATCTGTGCATATACATAACACCATGTACAGAGACACACCAAACACACAAAGAAAGAAAGGAAGTTGAGACACTCAGAATGCTTTGTGACAGCAGAGGCAGAGGTGTTAGTGGGAAGAGGCCACCCTGTTACCGTAAGTCACCCACTTTCGTGCAAGCTGATTCCAGCAGCTGCAGGAAACATTGTTCAGCCGTCCCGCATCGCAGCTGGAGCAGGGAAACGTAGAACCCTGTGCTGCTAAAACATTCTGACAAAAGCAATTTAGGGGAGAAGAGGGTGAGTTTGGGCTCACAGATCAAAGGTAGGGACACTATGGTAGGGACATTAAGACAGCAGGAGCTTAAACTAGCTGGTAACTTGGCACCCACAAACAGGAAGCAAAGAGCATGACCTCTGCATGACCGCTTACGCCCAGTTAGCTTTCTCCTTGTTATACAGTTCAGGACCCAAGGTCAGAGAGGACTCTCTTTTGGTTGGTTGGTTGTGGGTTTTTGTTTTGTTTTTTGTTTTTGGAGACAGGGTTTCTCTGTAGCTTTGGAGGCTGTCCTGGTACTCGCTCTGTAGACCAGGCTGTCCTGGATTTCACAGAGATCTGCCTGCCTCTGCCTCCTGAGTGCTGGGACAGCACTGCCCAGCTCAGAGAGGACTCTCTTTTAGTGTAGGTTTTTCCAGTCAGCAATCAAGCTTCTCAACTTCATCCCTCACAGGCACGCCTGAGACTAAACAATCCCTCAGGATTGTTAGAAGGGTGTTTCTTGCGTGATTCATGTCGTGTAGACAGTACTATGGGTTATCTCTGCTGTCCAGATGGATTATTGGTTCTCCCAAATCCTTCTCATCTCTACCATGGGCACCACTGCTGTTTAACTAACCTACATTTGGGAGCTTAAAGCCACCAAATGTTTTCACTCGCTGTGCTTTCTCCTTCCTGTCTTTTAGTCAGGATTTTCGACAAAGCCCAATCCGGCTTCCAAATGGTGGTCCCTGCTAACTTCAGCTGCCTACTGCTTGGATTATAAACCTGGCTGTGCAAACAGCTTTCAGCCTTTGTCTCTGACACTGCCTCTTTCCCAGTCTCCAGACTCACCTATGGAAGGGATGTCCCTCCTTTAACCATTGTGTTGCAAGCATAGACTCTGTGGGTCAAAAGTTCACACAGATCCTGGTGGGAATGACTTGTTTCTGCCACATAATGTCTGGAGACTCGGGCCAGAAAGACTGGCACTATCTGGGAACATGGGAACAGACAAGCAGAATCATCTCCTGCATGCCTGTTCCTGAGCTAGGATGACTCAAAAGGTAGCACTATCCCCAGAGTGCAAACGTGGGACTTCTTCAAGAATGCTCTTCTTTTGGCAATACATAAGTCATCTTTGCCTAGATACATGGCATGTTCTTTTTTTAGATTTATTTATTTTATATGTATGAGTGTTTTGCCCACATGTATGTATTTGTACCATGACATTCTTGGTGCCCAAAGGGGTCAGAAAAGGGAGTTGAGTCTCTTGGAACTAGGTTATGGATGGTTGTAAATTGCCATTTAGGTGCTGGGAATTGAACCTGGGTCCTCTGTAACTTGGACAAGTGCTCTTAACTGCTGAGCCATCTTTCTAGCATGGTATATTCTTTTTGAGGGGTAGAAGGCTCCCAGGAATATAGCCCAGACTGGCACTGAACTCATAGTAATCCTCCTGCCTCAGCCTCCTGAGTGTTGGGAAGGCAGCCTTCTTTGCTGTCTACCTGGTAACTATTGAGAAATTCTTCATTAAGTTTATAATACTTCAATTCCCCGTGTCCCCCCTCCCCCACCAACCAAACTGGTGTTGCTCTGGATCACCAGCCAATGAAGAAAATGAAGATTTTTCCCCCTCTTGTTTGTTTAGAAAGCATGCGCCACCACCACTCAGCAGGAGTTTTCAATTTAGTAAGAGAATAACAAAATCAGGTCAATAGATGGTTTTATTTATTTGTTTATTTATTTAGGTTTTGTGAGGCAGGTCTCACTCTGTAGCCCAGACCTGCCTCAAACTAGTAATGGTCTTCCTGCCTCAGACTTCCCAATTACAGGCAAAAAATTATAGATATGGGACACCACGTATTAAATGATTTTAGAAACACACACAGAGATAACATTGAATTCTGAAATAGAACGTGTCAAAGACATATGTATATCAGTGTTTATAACCTCATTACCCTCCCAAGCTCAACCCAGTGTTAGTCTTCTTGGAATCAGTTTTGTGGGCAAGAAGTTTAGTAAAAACATGAGCTACCAGAGATGGCCCCATCATGAGGAGGGACCAAAGGCAGGAATAATGTGCTCAGACATTCAGTAGCTTTCCAAGTTATGTAGAGAATGTGATTTAAGGGTTGTAGAAACCTCCTTCCAATATCCCAAGTACATACACGTAGGAGAGAGAAAGAGAATTCCTGAGGACAGAGAGGTGACAGAGTAAAACTTACCATGTTTAAGCTTCTGTACTCCCGTCCCCCAAATCTGGATCTCAGAGGCCAAAGGAGAGCCTAGCACAGGTTTCAAGGCCAGCTAGGTAGAAGGGCTATCAAGAATGCCACAGCCCTACCCATGTCTACCCTCCATACCTGCTTTTTTTTTAATTAATCAATTTTTTAATTTTATGTACTTTGGTGTTTTGCCTACATGTATGTCTGTGTGAGGGAGTCAGGTCCCCTGAAACTGGAGTTACAGACAGTTGTGAGCTGCCATGTGGATGCTGGGAATTGAACCCTGGACCTCTGGAAGAGCAGTCAGTGCTCTTAACTGCTGAGCCATCTCTTCAGCCACACTTCTTTTCTTTCCTTTTTTTTTTTTTTTATTTAGCCCAAAAGAAAAACTGCTGGGTGGTGGTAGCACTTCCCATTAATTCCAGCACTCAAGACACAGAGAGAGGCAGGTGGATCTCTGTGAGTTGGAGGCCAGCCTGGTCTACAGAGTGAGTTCTAGAACAGCCAGGGCTACACAGAGAAAAACCCTGTCTCAAAATAAACAAACAAAAAGCATACAGAATTAGTTGGAAATAGTGTGTATGTCTGTTATCCCATTACTCCAGAGACAGAGGCAAAAGTTGAAGACCAACTTGGACTGTCCAGGAAATTATAATCCAGCCTAAGGTTACATAGTAAGGTACTGTCTTCAAACAAAAACAAAAGTTGCCAAGCACATCTGGCCAGACACACCCCAGCTGGAGTACACACTGGAAGCACAGTCAGGCCCTGGGAAGTGCTGAGCTGGCCCACTATGATTACATGCAGTTCTGATGACTGGGAGGAAGAGATGGAAGGTTGAGGGACAGCAGAGGCATAGCAGAGCAGTTCCAGGTCCATGTTTCCCCTGTTAGAAATGTCCAAAGTCAGGCCAGGTGGTCTACAGATGGAGTCCCAGCACTTGGGAGGCAGAGGCCAGCCTGGTCTACAGATGGAGTTCCAGGACAGCTTCCACAGCAATACAGAGAAACCCTGTCTCGAAAAACAAAACCAAGAAAAGAAAAAGAAATGCCCAAACTTGGTACCCTAAAAATTCCAGCCCGAGAGTTGGGGAGATGAATCAGTGGTTAAAGTGCTTGCAGGGCAAGCTTGGGGATGGAGTTCGGAGCCTCCCACGTAAATGCCCTGTGGCTTTTACATGTTCAGGGCTTTTAAATGTTCAGGGCTTGGAAAGAAGAGACAAGGTCTACAGAGCAAGTGAGCTGGTAAGAGTAGCCACATCAGCGAGTTCAGGATTTGATTAAGACTGCCTCAATGAAGAACGTGAAAGAGCTGGTGAGCTGTAGGGGCCCCACTCCCTTAGTCCCAGCACTCAGGAGGCAGAGGCAGGTGAATCTCTGTGAGTTGAGACCAGCATGGTTTACAGAGTGAGTTCCAGGAGAGGCTCCAAAGCCACAGAGAAGCCAAAAAGAAAAAAGAAAAGAAAGAAAGAAAGAAAGAAAGAAAGAAAGAAAGAAAGAAAGAAAGAAAAAGAGAAAGAGAAAGTGGAAGAACTATGGAACATAATTCCAGACAACTACTTCAGGGTGTCCATATGAATAGGCATATGTACCCACCAAATGCAAGCACACATGCACATCTCACACACATGACAATGAAAAACAAAACAAAATCTCCAGCCTACATCTTCCATCCCCTGCATACTTTGACTCACCTGGGTTATAGGCTCCTGTCTTGCCCTCATCCCAATCAGCTCCTGAGGACCACAGGTTCCCCTGAAGAAAACCTCTTACCCTCACTCTTGTTAGTCTGGTCAAGGTCCTCTTCATTTCTGGCTCAAATCTCATCTTCACAGGAACTGCCTAGCTGACCCCTCTTCTTCCAGCTGACCCTTCTTCTGATTTAACTTTTATACAGCAACCAACCTTCCTACCTTTCTAGACATGGGGTACCCTTCTCTCAGGTCAAAACTCCTGGGTACATCCCATCCACACCTGGAGATGTGTAGATATGTGTGGTGGGCTTAGGGTGGGAACAAAAGGTCCCCGCTCAAAAAGAAAGATCATTTTCTAATGGGAATTTAAAAACAGAGTGCAAGGGCTGGAGAGATGGCTCAGCAGTTAAGGGCATTGGCTGCTCATCTAGAAGACCTGAGTTTGATTCCCAGCACACACAGGGCCAAGGAATCAGACACCTGCCTTCTTCTGGCCTCTTTGGACATTGCATACACATGGTGCATACATATACATTCATACACATAAAATAAAATGGGAAAAAATTAAAACTTAGCAAAATACCCGTAGCATGGCATCAGAGCCCTATCAAGGTAGGAAGTGTACCTTGGTACGCACACTGTACCTCCTCATTCCAGAAAACTTCATATTGTTTAATAAATGCAAACTGGCTCCTCACTGCCCGTGGGAACACGGTCATTTGTGATCTGAATTCACCTTATCTTCCAGCGTCCACTCCCCTCCACCGCCCCTGTTCTCTGGCTCCCTGAACTGTCCGTGACCTGTTGGTAGTTGCTGTCATCTGCCCCCACTATTTATCCTCCTGGACTGCCCTCCCACCCATAGTTCCCAGCAAGCAACTGCTCTCCTTTTTGTTTTTTTTCTTTTAGTTTGTTGAGACAGGGTTTCTCTGTATTGCTTTGGAGCCTGTCCTGGAACTTGCTCTGTAGACCAGGCTAGCCTCGAACTCATGAAGATGTGCCTGCCTCTGCCTCCTGAGTGCGGGGATTCAAGGCATGCGCTTAAGGCTACCTTTCCTTGGACATTCCTAAGTCCTCCCCATTTAGACTTATTGTGTGGTATTAGCTGTATTCTGCTATAATTTATGTTTGCCTTTTTCCTCTTCCTATTTGGTATATTTCAGGGACTGGCCCCTTTCTAGTCTCTTCTGAGGAAAACACTTGTCCTCCTGCACTGAAGACCAAGACCCTCTTACCTCTGCCACAAGTGACTGGGCCAGAGCTGGACAGTGAACTAATTCAGCCATCCACAGACAGCTGCCGGCTTCACCCCAAGATAAACTGAATGTGACGCCGGCTAACCTTGATAGTCAGCTTGACACAGCTGAGACGAGGGACCCTCGATTGATTGAAAACTTGCCACTATCAGACTGACCTGTGGGTATTTCTATGGGGGCATTCCTTGATTGCTGATAGAGGAGGGCCCAGCCAGCAGAGAGTAGTGCCAGCCACAGGCAGGTGGGACTTGGCCATATAAGAAAGGTCAGAAGCCTGGGGGCCAGCCGGTGTTCCTTCATGACCTCTGCTCCCTTGATGACAAACTTTAGATGAAGTAAATCCACCCCCACCAAGTCGGTTTTGTTCAGCATTTTATCACAGCAGCAGAAATCAAACTTGGACAATGAGCCAGTCAGGTTTCTCTGCCAGGAATGTGAAACTGGAAAACTCAGAGACTGAGTCAATTAGCAGTGGGGGCAGAAACTGAAAGATCGACTCAGGAATTAGAAAGGCTGGGCAGGATAGGGCACACCTGTCATCGCAGCACACAAACAAACGGACGCAGAGAACAGGTGTTCAATACTAGTCCCAGCTACACAGAGAGTTTGAAACCAGCTTGAACTTCACCAAACCTGTCTCAAAACAAACAAACAAAACAAAAAAAAGTCATGCAATGGTGCTGCCTGTGAGACAGAAGAAGGCAGATCTTTGTGAGTTCAAGTTCAAGGCCAGCCTTGTCTACTTAGAAAAAGTTCTAGAAAGTCAGGGCTACATAGGGAAACCCTGTCTTGGAAAACAAGAAAAGAGTTGAGCCAGGCCTGGTGGTACATGCCTTCAATCCCAGATTTGAGAGACTAAGGCTGACTGAGTTCTATAGTATGAGATCCTGTCTCAAAAAAAAAAAAAAAAAAAAAAAAAAAAGCCAAAATAGCCAGGCGTCAGTGGCGCACGCCTTTATTCCCAGCGCTCGGGAGGCAGAGGCAGGTGGATCTCTGTGAGTTCGAGGCCAACCTGATCTACAGAGTTCCAGGATAGGCTCCAAAGCAATACAGAGAAACCCTGTCTCAAAAAAACAAAACAAAACAAAAAAGCCACAATATATAAGTAATAAAAAGAAAAGTGAGGCCAATAGGTATGGTGGAGGCAGGGGAATCAGGAGTTCAAGATCATCCTTAGCTACAGGTTGAGTTCAAGGACCCTGCCTCAAAATAAATAGACAGACAGATAGATGGATGATAGATAAATAAGCAATAAATAAAAACGGGCTAGAGAGATGGCTCAGGGACTAAGAACTCTTCCAGAAGACCTGGGTTCAGTTCCCAGCACCCATCTGGTGACTCACCATCACCTGTATCTCCAGTTTCAGAGGATCTGAAGCTATTTTCAGACCCTCACAAGCACTGCATTCAAGTGCTGCCTAGACTCATGGTCAGGTGAAGCACCCAGACACCTTAAACGCATACACAAACAATCTTCTAAAAGCCAAAGTAGGCTGGGTGGTGGTGGCGCACACCTTTAATCCCAGCATTAGGGAGGCAGAGGCAGGTGGATTTGTGTGAGTTCGAGACCAGCCCGGTGTGCAGAGTGAGTTCCAAGACAGGCAGAGATACACAAAGAAACCCTGTCTCGAAAAACAAACAAATCCAAAGATAGAGAAGAAGGCCTCCTTGTTTTCTACTCTTCCTGATGCTCTGTTAGTTCCTCTTCTACCAATACTCACTTTTCCTTCCCTTGAAGGACTCTCAGTTACTCTGAGCCTGAGTAAGTTCCGCCTGGCCCCCCTCACATTTTTGGCTGTTGGTTTGCTCAGCTCCACCCCAGGAATAAATGAGGAGAAAGAAAATGCAGGGACTATACCACTTCGTTATTCTTTGGGACCCGGGGTCCCTAACTGGCTGCTCTTCTTCTCCCTACCTTTCAAATCTTAGTCTTGTTCCATAAATAATGCCCAGGGCCTTTAGCTTGTATTGTTGCAAGGGAGGTGTGTTTGCCAGCTGGACTTTAAATGTTTTCCTTCCCCTGAAATTCCTGTTGCAACTGCATTTCCACTGAGTGGTGTTGGGCGGGGCCCTGCTGAGAAGTGGTTAGGAGACAGGGCTCTGCCCTCCTGAGTGAATTAGAGCCTCTGTGACAAGGTTTGCAGGTGTGACTTAGCTGTCCTTTGCTCCTCTGGCACATGAGGTGTAATGCTTTGTCCCTTCTTGCTCTGCTGCCTCCCACTACATGAAGAGCCAGCTGAAGGCGGGCAGCAGCCACCAGATACAGCAGCGCCCTGACCTCAGACTTCCCAGTTTCCAGGACAACAAGCAAGAAGGGTCCAGTGCTGGCCCTTTTGTTTTAGCAGAGGAGTGGATCAATACAATTATCTGCGTACCTTCTATGCTGAGAGAACCCCAACACCAAAACTTTATGTTTTGAGGCAAGGCCTGGGACTCCTTATATATAATAAGGCTGACCTTGAACTCACAGAAATCTACATGAAATGTGTGTGCCACTGCACCCGGACAGTTCCAGTAATTTTGACATTCCTGTGTGCTCCTTCATCGGGAGCATTCTTTTATTTTTCAACCTTGTGACCCTGTGGGAATGTCTTCCCTCCACCTTCCCTCATTCCTTCAGTCCTTCTCTCTCTGTCTCTCTGTCTCTCTGTCTCTCTCTCTCTCTCTCTCTCTCTCTCTCTCTGTCTCTGTCTCTCTCTCTCTCTGGTGAGAAAGGCTCTCAATATTTACCTAAGACTGATTTCAAATTGTGGCAGTCTTCTACCTCCCCAAGTTCTGGGGCTACAAGCCTGCACCATCACACCAGGCTCCAAATACTTCCTTTATGCTTCCTACATATGCGTGTATTTGGGTATGTTCATATGTGTGATGTTGGAGATTGAACCCAGAACTTTGAGCATGCTCAGGGGAAGGGCTTTACCCCTGAGCTACATCCCCAGCCACCTTTAAATTTGTATTTAGTTAGTTAATCAGAGCCAGGTTTTCCCTACATAGCCCTGGAGGTCCTACAACTCACCCATGCAAACCAATGCTGGCACGGAGCCTCCCGTTTCAGCCTCCCAAGTCCTGGAATTATAGGCATATAATTATAGGCTGGCTTGAGACCTCCCTACCCATCCGGATCTTGCTATATAACCCAGTCTGGCCTTGAATTTGGAATTCTCTTGCCTTGGCTTCCTGTGTGCTGGGATTATAGGCACATGTCACTCTGCAAGGCTAAAGATCTATTTTCCAATAAGAAAGAAAAGGAGTTGCTGACGTAAGCTTAATGGCGATGCTTGACTAGCATGAAGCCCTTGGGTTCAACCCTAAGCAGTACTGCCCACCACTCAAAGAAAGAAAAGCGAACAAGGAGGGAAAACCGGAAGGAAGGGGAGAAGAAGAAAGACAAATCCTGCCACCAGCTCGGTCAGCCTGGCACCCAAGGAGGCCGAATCACTGTGCTCTCAGTTGTACCAAGACACTGGTATCGGCTTCCACTGTGCCCCCACCTCCTTGCCCAGGCAGAAATGCTGTGAGCGAGGCGGAAGGAGATGTGAAGAGCTGACATGTGTAACGCCCCTTCCTAGAGGGCCCAGACACATGCTTCTCCGTGTTCCTGACATGCGGGTCTCTGTAGCTGTTTCGACACCAGATGAACGAGACAAAAAGAAATAAGAGGAGAACATGATGGCTCCAAAGGAATTGAGGTTTTTATTACAGTATAAGAGAGTAAGGGCAGAGGCAGAGACATCTGGGAGAGTCCAGGGTGAACATGACGTTGAGCTGGGCTGTGTGTGATGAGGGGAGAGACAGGAGAGAGAGAAACCTGGAACGGTGGCCAAGAGACCAAAAGAGTGCCAGTGTAGCCAAAATGGCTGGGTTATGGCAACGAGCAGCTGGGGGAAGGGCAGCCCAGCTCCTGAGCTGGAGAATTCAGGGGAGAGGACAGGGTATGCCAGCCACGAGGAGCCCTAACCTTCTTCCTCAAGCTCTGTAGGCTGCCTTTCATTAGAAAGCCCAATGCTCTCTCACCAGGATACCTGGACAGGCTTCATTTGGGTTTCCTCATCGTTCAGGGTGGAGAGTGCCCACCCCATCCTTCCAGAGTTTCCTAGACTTGCTGACATGCTTATGATAGGAGCCAGACTGACATCTACTTTGGTGATGACTCAGGTACACCAGGGTGAGGCATAATTATCCTTCATTCCCATTTTTCAGGTGGGCAGACTGAGGCAGAGAAGGAGAGAAGGGAGGTGTTGGTCACAGAGAGCTCACAGCTACTGTCACAGACATCCCTGCGCTTGTTCCTACTTCAGGGCCTCTGTTGTCTGGAGTAACTTGCCCCTCCGCTTTACCTGCCGCCTTGCCTCTTCAGCTTCAGTTGGGTAGCCACCCAACTTTCCCAGAGCCTTCCTAACCTCTCTAACGCTGGTCCCTTCTTGTCACCCCACACTCACATGTCACATCCGCTTGTTTTGGTTCTCGGCAGGGCACTTTGTAGTGTAGCAGACACTGTTGGCTGCCTTCCCAGCAGCCACTTCCCCTTCCTCCAACCGATACAACTCTGAGTTTGTTTGGGTGGCTCTTCCAAGTCCCACTCACCCTGGGAATGAATCCTGATTGGTGCTTGGTGGCCTCTTTGGTAGCGGTTGAGCCTATGAGGAGGGCCTTACTTTGAGTGACATGCTATGTGAGTGGAATCTACTGGGGGGCTTCTGGGGAGGAGACACAGAGCAAGGCACCCTTCTTACTCTTTAACATATTCATTTACTTACTGGTGTGTGTGTGTGTGTGTGTGTGTGGTGTGTGTGGTGTGTGTGTGTGTGTGTGTGTGTGTGTGTGTGTGTGTGTGTGGTGTGGTGTGTGTGTGGTGTGTGTGGTGTGTGTGTGTGTGTGTGTGTGTGTGTGTGTATGTGTGGTGTGTGTGGTGTGTGTGGTGTGTGTGGTGTGTGTGTGTGTGTGTGTGTGTGTGTGTGGTGTGTGTGTGTGTGTGTGGTGTGTGTGTGTGTGTGTGTGTGTGTGTGTGTGTGTGTGTGTGTGGTGTGTGTGTGTGGTGTGTGTGTGTGTGTGTGTGTGTGTGTGTGTGTGTGTGTGTGTGGTGTGTGTGTGTGGTGTGTGTGGTGTGTGTGTGTGTGTGTGTGTGTGTGTGTGTGTGGTGTGGTGTGTGTGTGTGTGTGTGTGTGGTGTGTGTGGTGTGTGTGTGTGTGTGTGTGTGTGTGTGTGTGTGTATGTGTGGTGTGTGTGTGTGTGTGTGTGTGGTGTGTGTGTGTGTGTGTGTGTGTGTGTGTGTGTGTGTGTGTGTGTGGTGTGTGTGTGTGTGTGATGTGTGTGTGTGTGTGTGTGTGTGTGTGTGTGTGTGTGTGTGTGTGTGTGTGTGTGTGTGTGTGTGTGTGTGTGTGTGGTGTGTGTGTGTGTGTGGTGTGTGTGTGTGTGTGTGTGTGTGTGTGTGTGTGTGTGTGTGTGTGTGTGAAGGTCTCACATTCACCTTGTTGAAGGTAGGGTCTTTCCTATTATTTCCCACCTCACTTCAAACTCCTGGCTAGCTGGCCTGAGCTTAGTTGGGATTCTCCTGCTACTGTCCACATGTTGCTTAGGAATGATAGGACTGCAGGCACAAGCCACATCATCTGGCTTTCATGTGGGCTCTGGGGATCCAAATTCAGGTTGCAGGCATGTATGTGCCAAGCATTTTTATCTGCTGAGGCATCTCCTCGGTCTGCCTTCCCTCCCCTCCTCTCCCTTCCACACCCCACCAGCTCTCTTTCTGTGCTTATGTAGCCCACAATGACCTTAACTTAATGTGGAGCTGAGGATTAACAATGACCTTGAATGTCTCATTCGCCCGCCTGAGTCCCAATCGCTGGGATTTCAGGTGTGTGTATGTGCCACCACCCTTGGTTTACGCCATACTGGGGGTTGAATCCAGAGCTTTGTGTGTGTTAGGCAAGCACTCTACTCCAAGTATAGCTAGGCCGTGGGTCCTAGGAATTAGAATTTCAACATAGGAATATTGAAGGGACTCGATCATTCCACAACAGGGTAGAAAACTCGCCCTTGTAACTTCAGCCACTGTACTTGTGATTTCCTGGTACTTGGGGTTAAGAACATCAATGCATTGAATCGGTTCCTATCTGAAATGAGTTTATTTCCTTACATTTTCACTTAGTAACTGTCTCTCTCATCCAGACATCAACTCCACGAGGGCAGAAATGGTCTGGCCCATCCCTTGTTGAAACCCCAGTGCCTAAAAATAGACACATAAACAACAATGCCAGCAGCCTGCCTCTGACCCTGTTACTCTTGCTGACACGAATCATAATTTATATTTAAAACACAAATCTGAGAATACAAGAAATTCTAGTTCCTGGGTAAATAGGAAACCAGTTCTTCATTCTGAAGATCTAGAGTCCAGTGTGTGTGTGTGTGTGTGTGTGTGTGTGTGTGTGTGTGTGTGTGTGTGTGTGTGTGCTCTAGAGGCTGTTTTATAGAGAGGCATACATTGTGTTGGCCCCAGCCAAAGCCTATGGGGTTTCTGGTTTCAATCAAACAAGGAAGTGAGGATCAAAGAGGGCATCACTGATTAGGACAGGCCTCTAGAGTTTGGAGTGAATCAGAGCCACCTAGAACCCTCTTTTAAAAATGCAGACGCCTGGCTCCACCCCACAGACTCTGATGTAATGGGTTTAAAGTGGGGCCCAGGCACTTGTGCTTTTAACTAGCCACCAGGTGATTGTGAAAGCCACCAGGGCCTGCTGGAGGCAGAGTCTGACCTGAGGCAGGATGAGGAGGGGAAGGATGGAAGGGAAGGATGGAGCTGTTCTGGGGCCTGTGTGGGAAGTCCTGTGATCCCCTCTGTGTGTGCAGAGCTTCCCTGTGGGGCTGTTTGGACCAGGCTACCAGATCATGCATGGATAGGCTGTTAGCTCAGGGTAGGATAAGAGCTGTTCTGGTGTGTGTGTGTGTGTGTGTGTGTGTGTGTGTGTGTGTGTGTGTATAGTATATGTGTGGTGTGTGGTGTGTATGTACTATGTGTACTGAGCACATAAAGTGTGGTATATGTGCCTGTTCCAGTGGGTTTGGGTACAAGTGTGTATATGTAGAAGCCAAAAGTAAATCTCACTATCTTCCTCGGTTGTCCTCCATCTCGTGTGTGTGTGTGTGTGTGTGTGTGTGTGTGTGTGTGTGTGTGTGTGTGTTTGTAGATGCACCTGTCTCTGCCTCCCCAGTGCTGGGATTAAAGGCATGTGCCTCCGGCTCCCTCCTTTTTAGAGACAGGGTGTTAATGTGTTCTGCTAGGTTGGCAGGCCAGGAAGCTCCAGGGATCCACCCGCCTCTGCTTCCCAGTGCTGGGATTAATTAAAGGCAGGTGCCACCACCATCTGGCTTCCCTAGCTCTCTTTCTCTCTCTCTCTCTCTCTCTCTCTCTCTATATATATATATATATATATATATATATATATATATAATATATATGTGTGTGTGTTTATATTTATTTGTTTTTATTTTATATTTTTTAATGTATTCTTTGTGTCTTTCACATCAGGCCTCCCAACCCCACTCACCCCCAGATAAAACAAAATAAAATTTAAGAAAAAGAAAATTTTAAAAAAAAAGGAAGAAGGGGACAGTCTTGTCATGGAAGCTGCAGTATGACACAGTGAGTCATGAATTAAACCCCTTTACCCATTTTACATACAGGCTTTTATCTTGAAAAATCATTGGTCTCTACAGTACCATAGAGGCCGGGCCCTCACCGGGACTCTTCCTGGACATCCCGTTGCTGCCCTGTGTCACAGAGATCCTGTAGCTCTGAGTCCAAAGACTAACACACGTTCCCCACCAGCTTCGACCCACCCCCGTGTTCCAGCAGATCACAGATGGGGCGGATGTTGGGGTGGACTAACACATAACCCTGGTTCTGGACCTGGGCAGTTGCAGGGTTCCTCAGCCCAGCAACCCTCCCTGTCCTCACCACCAGGTGAGTTCTCCTGCTTTGCCCTGGCTAGTTCACCCCTTGCAGCCATGAGCAAGGCGTGGGACGAGTTTTCTGGCTTTCGGGTCCTCAGGGTTGGTTCTCGCACACCTACACCTTCAGGGCCAGCTCTACTGTGTTGCCCAGGTAAGGTGTAGGGGCCATTCTCCCTCCCGAGTGCTGCAGCTGAGGGGCAGGGACGGCTCTCCTGCTCCTGTGAACTCAGAGCCAGCCCTCCAGCCTGTCTCAGGCATTGATGGGCAGGGGGTGGGGCTATCTCTCTCCTGACCTGCTGCCACAGGACAGATGAGTGATGGGGACAGCTCTTCCTTGTTCATGACTTCGGGGCTGGCTCACCCACATCTCTGCCAACAAGGTAAGCTCTACTGTGTGGCTCAGGCGGGATTCAGGGCTTGCTCTCCCGAGAGATGCAGCTGGGGGGGGGGGGGGGGGGACAGGACCAGCTCTCTCTCTCACCTGCCTCAGGCATGGATGGGTGTGTGTGTGTGTGTGTGTGTGTGTGTGTGTGTGAGTGGGTGTGTTTGCACTCGTGCACCTCTCCCTGCCCATGCCCCCACATGACAGATGAGTAATGTTCCTCTGGCTTTTATGTGAGAGTTAGAAAACAGAACCCAAGGCCTCATGCTCACTCAGTAGGTCCTTAACCAACCGAGCTGTCTGCCCAGGTCAAGGTCTGCTCCTTCAGGAAGCAGTGCTGCCTGGGTCTCTAATCTTTATTGTGGCTTGTTTTCTGTCCTTCCAGCAGTTCTGAGGAGCCAGGACATGGCTGTCTCCCTGAAAGTCTTGCTGGCGACCCGAGAGTATGTTAAGAACAGAAACAATTCAACTATCACAGGGCCTAAAAATAGGCCCAAGCCAGCAAACACCTAACAGCCTGGGGTGTCGAACAAGGTTCTCTCCAGTGATGGAGAGACCTCTGAGGTACTGCCACCCTCAGGGAACCACAGTCCTTCTGAACACCACCCCAGAGCTCCTACACTCAGGCAGCCCCACCTGAACCACAACAAGGCCACTGTTGGTCTTAGACCTCTCAGGGTTGGGCTGTCCAGGCCTCTTTGGGTGTGGTAACTTGCTCTAGTCACCAGAAGGGCTCCATCTATTTTAAATCCCTCATGGATGGTTTTAAAGGAACAGACGAAGCAAGTGCTTAAAATCAGGGGCCTGTGTTTCCTGCACTTACTCCACCCCTCACTTACCCAGCTGTCTGTCGACAGGGAGCAGAGAACTTTCGAGTCTCTGAGCTGTGAGGAGCCAAGGCAAAAGGGCAGGCATTATTACAGGGAGTGTACCAAGGAGGAAGAAAAGAAGAGAGAGAGAGAGACAGAGAGGGTGTGTGTGTGTGTGTGTGTGAGAGAGAGAGAGAGAGAGAGAGAGAGAGAGAGAGAGAGAGAGAGAGAGAGAGAGAGAGAGAGAATGAATCTTGCAGCTGGGCAGTGGTGGCGCATGCCTTTAGTCCCAGCACTCGGGAAGCAGAGGCAGGCTGATCTCTATAAGTTTGAGGCCAGCCTGGTCTACAGAGATAGTTCCAGGACAGGCTCCAAAGCAACACAGAGAAACCCTGTTTTGAAAAAACCAAAAATAAAGAGTAGTCCAGACTGGCCTTGAACTCACTATGTAGTCTCCTGCCTCAGCCAGGAATATGGCTGACTGGGTAAAGTGTGACACATATGCCCCCCCCCACACACACACACACACACACACACACACACACACACACACACACACCAGTAATATTAACAATAATTATAAAGCAAGATGGATAGTACCAGAGGAACAGTACCCAAGGTTGACCTCTGGCCTCCAGACATAAGCAAATTTCATGCACCTGCAAGCCACTTGTGTCTAGTTGACATTGAGGGACAGAACTTGGATCTGGATCCAGACAAAAGCTGGGCTAACTGACACCCTGGCACTACACCACCCTTAAATGTGCTTTGCACATGCAGCCAGGAATTTGCAGACAGGGGCACTTTTCTCCTCCTGGGAGTTCCTAGCTCCGAAGGATGAGATTGTTTTATAGTCAGAAACAGGATCATATGCTCTCAAGGTTAAAGAAGTCCCTGGCTGTGGACAGTGACCAACTGGCTGTGTCTTCCATGCCATCGGCACTTCTCCTATCTACTCTGGATGGCTGCGCAGTATGCTGCGGTGCCTGCAAGGGTTCTTGGCTCTCCAGAGCTGCAGTTGCCTCCAGAAACAGTTTTTGCACAAGACAATAATCAGCCCCTGGAGAGGAGTGCTTATTTATTATTCATTTGCCCATGATGTTATTGTCTAGCTTTATCACAGGGATTATTTACAAGACTTTAACTCGGAACGCCTTTTGGCTATTTCTGCAAGTCAGAGCCTAAGTGTCAATCAGTCAGCTTTGCCACCTCTCAGGGTACTCAAAAGACTATGCCAGAGGCTCCTGAAGCTATTTCAGGAGGTCGGGGAGGGCTGTAAAAACAAGTAAGACCTTTTGAGCAGAGGGAGTCTTGTTAGTGGGTGGGGCAGGTTTCTATCTCATGTAACTTTTTGTAAGTGGATGTGTTCTGTGGGGAGGAACATGTATGTCTGCAGGTGGGTGTCTGTGTATGAGTATGAAGGTCAAAGGTCAACCGAGGTGTCATTCCTCAGGAGCTATCCATCTTGTTTTCTGTGACAGAATCTCCTTTTTGGCCTGGAGCTCAGCCAGTAGGCGAGGCTGGCCAGCCAATGAGATCCTCCTGCCACCTCCTCCCCAGTGCTGGGACTAACTGTGTGCCACTGTGCCCAGCATGCTTACATAGGTTCTGGAGATTAAACTCAGCTCTGAAGCATTTTATTTACTGAGTCTCTTCCATTCCTCATGTAATATCAGGAGGCCGGTGCGCCCCTGTAAGCTGCACTGCGTTTCTTTCAAGGACAGAATCTCCTGTAGCCAAGACTGGCCTGGACCTTGCTATGTGGCCAAGGAGGATGACATCGGAGACTCGGGTCCTCCTGCCTACACCCTCCCATTACTGGGACTACAGGCGCATGCCACCACACCTGTCTGTGCTACACTGGGGTGCCGGCTCGGGGCTTTGTGCATACTGAATGAAAAAGGAAATAAAAAGGAAAGGTAACGACCGCTCCTAGACTGTGGAGGAGAAGGTTTATTATAGATTAAAGGGAGAGCATAGCCAGAGGCAGGGACATCTGGGAGAGTCCAGAGTGAACACGCAGACTGAGCTGGGCCCTGTGAGGAGAGGGGGAGGGGAAAGGGAAGGGGAGGCCCAAAGAGAGTAGACAAAAAGACCAGGGAACCAAAATGGTTCCATTTATACAGGGAAGGGAAGCTGGGGAAAGACAGGTCAGCCCCTAGACTGGAGAAGTTAAGCGTAGCAGTCAGGGTTTGCCAGCCAGGAGGCCCCTCTAGCAAGCAGGGGCTGGGGGGGGGATGCAGGGAGAACCTGTTGGCCAGGTTTGCTTTGATATGCTAAGTAGGCACCTCAGCTGTTAGTCTGGGGTTCGAAACCTAACACAAACCAGGCAAGCAGTCACCCAACCTAGTGACAGCTGCAGCCCCACAGGGTTTTAGCTCTCCCTCCAGGGATCTTTGTCCACTCGGGGACACATTCTGAAAACAGAAGATTTGCTCCGTCCTTTGCCTTAATACATGACTGGCCCAGAGCAGCCGCTGAAATACTATTTGCTGAATGGATGAAGGACAGGACACGATAAGCCATATTAGGATCTATGAGGTGTAGTCAGCATTGAGCTGTAGGGTGCCCTCACAACTTGGACATGGCTACCTTCCTAGAGAAAGAGAGGGAAGACCTATGGGCATAGATATATCCCGCCCCCCCCACACCCCCAAATCAGCCTATCACTGTGCTGCTGAAGACCTGGAAAAATCTTGAATTCCAAGGAAGAGAGCTAGGTCTAGAATAGAGAAGGCTTCAGAGTAAATAATAGTTTTAGGATTTAGCTAAGTAATGTCCTAACAAAGCATGTTGGTGCATGCCTGTAATCTAGCCCTCGGAAAACTGAGGCAGGAAGATTCTTAGTTGTAGACTAGCCTGGGCAACAAAATGAGACCCTGCCTCAAAAACAAAACAAAACAACAAACATTCAAAATGAATGGATGAATGTCTTACAAGGATAAAGAAAGGTATATAGGGTTTGGACACCAGAACTATAGCTCAGTGGGCTAGCATATATATAAGTCCCAGGGTGTGATTACTAGGCCTGGAAATATTTTAATATATTGATACGGGAAAACAAAACAAAACAAAAAAACAGGCCAGGCGGTGGTGGCACATACCTTTAATCCCAGCACTCAGGAGGCAGAAGCAGGTGGATCTCTATAAGTTTGAGGCCAGCCTGGTCTACAGAATGAGTTCCAGGGCAGGCTCCAAAGCAATACAGAAAAAGCCTTCTCAAAAAACAAACAAACAAACAAGCAAATGGATAAGGGTTTGGGAAAATCTATCCGAAGTGCTAGTCAGCATGGGTTCCAGGGTTAGATCCCCGGGGGTGGGGCCCCTGAACAGTACACACTTCTGCAAAAACCATTCTTAAAGAGGGCAAGAGAACCCAGAGTTACAGCCCAGTGCTACCAGTGGCCAGAGCTCCCCCACTCCTGCCCTCCGCCACCCTAAGCAGTCTTGAGACCACAGTTGTTTTTCCATGAAGCTTTCCAAGAGTACACATCTGGAGAACTGACCACCATGAGGGAATTTGAAGTATGAGTCACTTCCCCCAGGGCTGGTCCCCTGAAGCTGCTCACACAGGAACATGCCTCCGGATCTGGAGGTCCAGGCCTTGTATCAAGGTGACTCCCAGTGTCATCGACTAAGCTTGGGCCAAGACAGCAGTATGAGAGAGGACATGCAGTCCATACTGACTTGTCACCTCTCATTCTGCTGAGCCACTTGTTTCTTGGGAAGGGACTTTTAAATTGTGGTAGAATATACATAAATAAATCTTGCCAGCCATTTTTTCTTGTAAGAGTGATGTTCAACAACTGTTATTATCATCACCCATTTCTAGAAGTTTCACATCGTCCTCAACAGAAATTCCTTATTTATATTTCTCACTTCCTCTTCCATACACACCTCCAGGAGTGTCTGTTCTCTCTCTCTCTTTCTTTCTCCTCTCTTTTTCTGCCTATTTCAAATCAAATCTTACGTATTAACATTTGTTGGGGGGCTGCCCATGGTGTCTCACAACTTTAATTCTAGCACTTGGGAGGTAGAGACAGGCCCATCTCTCCTAGTTCCAGGTGTAGACACAGTGAGGACACACACACACACACACACACACACACACAGAGCTTATTTTGCATGGTGTGTTTTCTACGTTTTGTTTTGTTTTTTTCCAGACAGGGTTTCTCTGTGTGGCTTTGGAGCCTGTCTTGGAACTCGCTCTGTAGACTAAGCTGGCCTGGAACTCACAGAGATTTGCATTCCTCTGCCTCCTGGGTGCTGGGACTAGAGGCGTGCGCCACCAATGTCCAGCATTGTTTTCCAGGTTTTTGTTTCATTTCTTTCTGTTGGTTTGGAGCTGGTTCTCTTGTGACTCGGGATGGCCTCCCACTTCTAGTGCCGCTGAAAATACCTTCTGCCTCCACCTCTTGAGTTCTGGGAGTTGTAGAGGTGTGACACCATGTTTGGAGTGTAGCTGAGAGACAAGGTCTCCCTCTGTCTCTATGTCCGTCAGGCTGTCCTCAAACTTCCAGCTGTCATCCTGATTCAGCCTCCTAAGAGCTAGGATTACAGATAAGGCTGCCACACCCAATGCTGAGTTCAATTCTTTTTTTGTTTTGTTTTGTTTTTCGAGACAGGGTTTCTCTGTAGCTTTGGAGTCTGCCCTGGAACTCACTCTGTAGACCAGGCTGGTCTAGGACTCCTAGAGATCCTCCTGTTTCTGCCTCCTGAGTGCTGGGATTAAAGGTATGTGCCATTGCTTCCCTGCCTGAGTTCAGTTCTTTTGGGCACATACTTGGAAGCAGACTTTGTGGGTCACGTGGTATTGTTTGCATTTAAGTACCTTGGTTTTTTAAATCATTTAATTATCATATCAAACTCAAAAAGATGAACAATATTAATCCTCACTTTATGGATGACGTACAGAGGATTTTAATAATTCCCCGAAGGTTACAACGTATCAAATAGCAAAGCCAGAATTTGCTGTCAGGAACTCTGACACCAGAGCCCACTTTTTTTTTTTTTTTTTTTTTTTATTAAGGCAAGGTTTTGGCTAGTCTGATACTTACAATGTAGCTCAGGTTGGCCCTGAACTCATGGCAATCCTCCTGTCTCAGCTTCCCGAATATTGGGATCATAGGCATACACTATAAGGCCCAGCCCCAGAGCCCACATTTTTTGGCCATTGTGGTAGAACTGAGTTGTCAGGTGATTGTAGTGAGCAGCAAATAATTTCTCATGTGTCATTGACAGTAAATCCTATTGAGTTCACAGCTGTGAGCTGTTAGAAGCTGGGGGTGGAGGTGAGTCCTGAAGGGAGGGACACAAGTGAGGTAGGGAGTGGGACACAAGGGGACATTTAAACTGCACTAGGCAGAGTCTCTACTGGGTGTGGTCAGTTTGGGAAGACCAGATGCAGATCTGTCCTCTCACAAAAGCTGCTCAAACCAGACAGGCTATCCCCAGTACTAGGGAATGCAGAGGCAGGAGGATTGAGAGTTCATAGACAGCCACACCCACACAGTAAGATCCTGCTTTTAAAAGAGAAATGAAAAGAGGCCTGGAGAAAAGGCTCAGGAGGTGTAACAAAGTTGTCCTCAAGGCTTCCAACCTTTGTGGCTGGGATAACTATGACAACATTGACAGAAAATGGGACGTGACTTTTGCTAAGTTTGAGGTGACAACAGGATATCCATGTATCTGTGAGAAAGGGTGGTGAGCTAGACAAGTCTGGACTAGAAAAGGGAAATGGATACAAGTCTTAGGAAGAAAACAAAAGACTAGCTTGTGAGAGGGTGGCAGGGTCCCCAGAGTCCCCACCCACACTGGGAAGCCCCAGTGTGTGCTCCTATTGTCTGCCAGCAGGTCCCGGGCCGGCCATCAACCAGCAAGAGACCGACAACCCCTGCTGCCCTCTAAATGGAGGGTCAAGCCTCTGCCAAGCCAGACTTAGGATGCAAAAACACCCTTTCAGCTCTGCTCTGAAAGGACCTTTTACCTTTTATACGGTATGCTGGTGTGAAAACTATGGGCCACAGCTAACAGTAGCAACAAAGACCCATCCTAGTAAGAACTGATCCAGGCCAGTGGTGCTGAGTCAGGGAGTGAGCTTTGGTGAAGAATGGGGCACAAGTCACTCATCATTCACAAAAGGGCAGATAATAACGGGCAGGAGAGATTAGGCATCTTTTTTTGTCGCTATTTTCAAGACAGGGTTTCTCTGTGTAGCCCTGAACTTGCTTTGTAGACCAGGCCTGCCTCTGCCTCCCAAGTGCTGGGATTAAAGGTGGGTACCACAACTCCATGGCCATTTTGTTACTGTTTTTTGTTTTTTTCAGATAGAGTCTTGCTATGTTATCCAGACTGGCCTCAAACTCCACTTTCAGCTGGGAAGTAAGTACATGTAATTAAAAACAGGGGAAAAAAGCATGAAAAATTGAGGAGAGTATAACATATAAAGAGACGAGAGGTACTGAAGCTCAACTGTGAAATGGATCAAGAAAAAAAGTGTGCTTTTGTAAATTTCTGGAGGTAAAATTGTTTCCCTTTTGATTTCTTACAATAAAGTTGCATGAGGACAACAGGATGCTTGTTGGTTAAGGTCCCTGGCTTGCTGTGCCAGGCAGCGGTTGCAGACACCTTGAATGCCAGCACTTGGGAGGCAGAGGCAGGCAGATCTCTGTAAGTTCGAGGCCAGCCTGGTCTACAGAGTGAGTTCCAGGACAGGCTCCAAAGCCACAGAGAAACCCTGTCTCAAAAAACCAAAACAAACAAAAAAAAAACAAACAAACAAAAAAAAAAAAAAAAAAAAAAACCAAAAACCATGGTCCCACACTTATAATCTCAGCACTGAATGGGATGAAGATAGGAAATCCCTGGGGCCAGCAGGCTACCAGCTTAACCAAAATATTTTAGCTCTTGGCTCAAGGAGAGGTCAAAGAACAAAGCAGAAATGATGGAGGGAACATCCACCTGCAGATTCCCTACAGGCTCCTGGGTGTACACACCAGTTCATGTACACATACATATGTGCTCACCCCTCCATGCTCCCCACACACACTCACGAAACTCCATCAAGTTAGTTGCCCTTGTTTTAAAAAGAAACCAAAGGATTTCTCTCCTATTCCTGGCCCCTGTTGAGAATATCAAGTGAGATGAAAAGAAATTCATATAAAAAAACTTCCGTTAAAGGGCTGGAGAGATGGCTCAGTGGTTCGGAGTACTTGTTGCTGTTACAGAGGACCTGGGTTCAACTCCCAGCACCCGCCTGGTGGCTCACAAAACCATCTGTAATGCTCACAAAACCAATGCCCTCTTCGGGTCTCACAAACATATATACAGGCAAAGACATTCACATAAAATGAAATTAAGTCTAAAAGAAAAAAAGTCCTGTCAATAAAGCTGGATCACATTCCTGCTCCACACACAGCTTTCAACCTTCATCATTTCTTTGCCTAAATTTAGCTTTAAAATTTCCCTTCCCAGCCCCAGGCTAATTTTGCCTTCTGCTTCCTACTTGGCTTAGATACTTCTTATCTACAGAGGGACAGCCTTCCAGGTCACCCCACTTCATCTCTCCTTTTCTTTCTGTTTCCACCCCCCCCCAAATGATCCAAACTGTTACGTGGTTCGGGGTGATCTTGAATTTATGATCCTCCTGCCTCAAGCCTTGTAAGTACTGAGTAATATGTAAAAGACACAAACCACTACTCCTGGCATCCAGGCCCCTTTCAAAGTAAACTTTTACCATCGTTGCTTTGGTTGGCATTGGGGGGGAATGAAACCCAGTGCCTTGCACCTTGCACATGGTTAGTACTAGGTGTTCCAATGAGCTGCACCTCCATCTCTCAGAGCAGTTCCTTCAAAAGAGCAGAATGAAGTCCTCTGCCCAATATCAGGGTTGCATCACAAGCTCAGCCTCGACAGTGGTGACTGTGAACGTGTTGTTTACATAACCAGCGCACACTTTCTGAGGTCCCTCTCTGGGCCAGGTGTGTGTGGGATCCGAGGATACAGTCACGGGTAGAGATGAAGAAGACACAGCCTGCCAGGAAGCTGAGTTCTGAGAGGTCAAAGGTCACCCGTTCAAGCAGTCCCCTCTTTCCATGCTCGATTCCTCTTATTCCTTGTTCCCTGAATGTGACTTTGTGCTCTGAAAACACTCTGGGGGCTAGATTATTCTTCCAGACACTGATTATCCTTTCCGAGGACCCAGTTCAAATCCCAGCAGGCACATGGCAGCTCCCAACCGTCTGTAATTCCAAGATCTGACACCCTCACACACACATACACACAGGGAAAACACCAGTGCACATAAAATAATAAAAATAAAGAAACGAAACAAACAAACAAACCCTGTCCTCAGATTCTCAATGTGCCTCAAAGACGCTGATCAAAAAGAACTCATCAGAATCCTGTCCCTGTAAAACTGTCATCTACCTCTAAGAAGCCAAGTTCCTCTGTTTTAAGGGAAAAGCACTAAAAGTCGAAGTTGCTGATAAGGAGCAGTTTATCAGCTAGAGGAGGCAGTAGATACGCCAGTCCTGGCTCCACAGAATGAGAACAGCCTTCTCGCGTCAACGGAAAGGGGGAAAGAAGGAAACTGACCGGGTAGGTGCCCCTTCCTCTCCAGATCCTTGGTCTCAGTCCAGTGCACAGGTACCCCAGTGTCTTGACATTATGAGATGACATTGTCACCTACAAAGTTCATGTTTATGAATCAGAAAATTGAATTTCAAAATTAAAAAAAAAAAAAGTCTCTTAATGTCTTAAGTCATTTTACGATTCTGTATTGACTCTCCTTCATAGCTTTCTTGAAGTCATGAGACCCTTGGCTGTGGGTTGGGCATACCTTACCCCTAGTGACTTTGAGGCAACTAAGCTTGGCACTGAATCGGGGAGGGAGTCATCCCCACACAGACAGGGAGCCTCTGGAAACATGGCAGCTTCGCCTCCCCCAAGTGGCTTAAGGGGTGTGCAAGGTCAGCCAATAGGAGCTAAAATAAGAACAAGGGAGGCTGATGTAAGCTGCCCCACAGTGATCGGCCCTGACAGACTGGTCTATCTGAGGACACACGGAAAACATTTGGGAGTCCTCACAACATCCAAGGGCTGGGCCTCGGTAGGCATGGTGACTCTTATGTGTAAGCTCGCCTCTTCCAATGCTGAGGAGGAGGATCAACCTGGGCTACAGAGTGAGACCCTGTCTCAACAAACAAGCAAGCAATTACAGGACATCCCCTCCCCCACTTCTAATGGCACTAAATTCCTGCTTGGGTGCATTTCTCAAAGCTTGTCTTTCTTGTCTAGAATTGATGACCTGTTCGGCAGAGTTAATGACAGTTCTGGCATTTGTAACAATCTGCAGCCTCTCCTGGTTGTTGCTGGCTCAGTGGTCCAAAGATGGGCGGTCTAAAGAACCTAGGGTTCCTAATCCTGTGACAAGGGTATCTGCCTGTATCACCTCCTGGTCCATGGCTTGCTTCTCAGCCCCATTTCTGGGGACTTTCTTTCTCTCTCAAGGCAGGGTTTCTCTGTGTCGCCCTGGCTGTCCAGGAACTCACTCTGTAGACCAGATTGGATTTGAACTCAACAGAGACCTGCCTGACTCTGCCTTCCAAGTGCTGGGATTAAAGGCTTGTGTCCTCACCACCTAGTTTCTGGGAGCTTTGTTCCTGGGGTCTCTGTTTTCCAGGCCACCTGTCTTCTGCTCTTGACCTAGTCTTTCATTTAGATTTTGATTTTGTTTCGACAATATGGTGATGAATGTTGCTTGTCAGTTTGACACGCCTGGGAAGAAGATCTCTCTGCTGAGGAAATGACTCCATCAGACTTGCCTGTGGGCACATCTGTGGAAGGAAGTACATTCTTGATTGCTAACTGATGGAGGAGGGCCCAGCCCGCTGTGAATGGTGCCATCCCTGGGCTGGTGGGGTCAGGCTATTCAATAAAAGTGGCTGAGCAAGCCAGAGAGAGCAAGTCAGTCAGCAGTGCTCCCCCACAGTCACTGCCTGGGCCCCTCCGGGATGGAGCTGTAGGCTGAAACAAACCCTTTCCTCCCCCAGGGCTCTTCAGTCAGAATGGCTGAGTACAGAAGCATCAAAAGGCACTAGCCTAAGGATGGTGTTCTGCGACCCTTATTGTGTTGCGGGGATTGAACTCAGGTCTCCCAGCTTACACAGAACTCTTGGTCAAGTTGCCCCTGGATGCTGGGATTGCACGTGTGGACCACCACACCCTGCCAGCCCCATTTTTAAATCATCACATTGTCTCCATGTACACAGTCACACTTGGACTCGGTGCCCTGATTTTTACGTCGGATTTTATAGTGATAAAAGTCTTCTTGAGTCACAGGTTCCAAGTTCTGTCCTGGGGAGTTTCACCCGGTGCCCTGTTTAATGGAGTGCTACTGAGGCTGCCACCTCTCCTGACAGACATCTGCTACTGAAGCCTAACTGCTCTCTGCCTGCCAGTGCAACATCCTGTGTGAAGCCATCTTAAAGGCCGGGTGGGGAGGCACCCCAGGTTGGCAGCTTAGCTAGAAAGCCAGTCATTATGACTCTGAGGTCATCTTTTTAGTCAGCAAGGCCAGAACTAGGCTTCCCTCCACCCTCCTGCCTCTCCCTCTCCCCAGGGGACAGTCTGTAATCAGGCTCCCTTCAAGACAAAGTCACAAGCATGAGGGTCTGCGGGTGGCAACAGGAGCACTGAGGCTCAGATGGCAGAGGGTGTCTCCACCCCCTTTGGTGATGTGGGAGCTGCAGGAAGAAAGGGATACCCTGGAAGGCAGCATTCAGCATTCAGCGCTGGCTCTTGACACTCCACTCTCCTGGGGAGCAGAGAGCTTCATTCCTAGGCCTATAGGATGGCTGTCTTGGAACACTGCTTCCGACAAGCATGACATGGTCCACACCTGTAGTCCCAGCACTTGCAAGGTAGAGGCAGGAGGATCAAGGATTTAAAGCTAACCTGGGCTACAAGAGACCTGTCTCAAAAATGAAAGCACAAGGCAGGATGTGGTGGCACAGGCCTGTGAGCCCAGCAGTCAGAGGAGCAGCAGGCAGAATCTCTGTGAGTTTGAGTCTAACCTGGTCTACACAGCAAGCTGCCGGCCAGCCTGGTTTACAAAGAAAGCAGTACCAGGACAGCCAAGGCTGTCTTAAAAACCAAAATAATAATAGTACCAATAATAATAAGCCAAAGAAGGCAGGGTAGGACAAGAAATATGGGAGGAGACAATGTGGATGCTGTATTGTTTTGCTTCTGTTTTTATTTTAAAGGTGTGTGTGTGTGTGTGTGTGTGTGTGTGTGTGTGTGTTATGCTGTGGGTGGCTTCCTGAAGAGGCCAGAGGTCATGGGTCCCCTGGAGAAAAAGTCACAGGCAGGCGAGTTATCTAACATGGGTGCTGAGGATTGAACTCGGGTCCTCTGGAAGAGTTATACTTGTTCTTAACTGCTAAGTCATCTTTCCAGCCCCTGATTTTTAATTGAAAACAAAAACACTTTTTGTTTAGTTTTTTAAGACAGGGTTTCTTTGTGTAATAAACTCATAGAGATCCATCTGTTTCTGTCTCCCGAGTGCTGGGATTAAAGGCGTGCGCCACCACTGTCTGGCTTGGCTTTCTATTTTTTTTAAAGCAGGATCTCGTGTAGTTCATGCTGGCCTCAAGCTCACCACTTAGCCAAAGCTGACCTTAAAGCCTTGATCTCCTTCCTTCCGCTTCTGAAGTCTGGGGTTACACCTTCCCATTCTGGCTTTCTTTCTGAGGTTCCCCTTGCCAGCAGTATACAGCTGAGTTCCGCCATGGAAACACCCTCAGGTGCAAGCGTTCTCCTTCCAGACTCAGAGGGCACCCCCATCTCTTCTCCTCCTGCATAGTCTTGCTTCCCTAGCACAATAAGTCAGAGGATTTTTTTGTTGTCGTTATTCATTCTCGTTTTTAGTGCCGTTTGAAAATGCCTTTTCTAACCCTATTGTGATTTAAGACTGAGTTTTTGAGGCACAGCATCTGCATTCGTCCTCATTTTACTTTGGAAAACCCCTGGGCTAAGCTTATGGGAACTGAGCCCGGATCCCAGCTGACCATACAGGGTTTGGCAAGAGGGCCTGGGCCCCTGGAGGGCCAGGGAGCTTCAGGGAGTGGATGGGTGGTGTGCAGGGTGTGGTAGAAGGAAGAAGTATTGCCTTGTTCATTCTTGGCCTTTCGATTTGATCTGTGAAGTGATTTTCCAGAGGCTCTGGGCCCTTAGCTCTTGTGTTCATCTCACAGTGGGCCCTGGGCCTTTAGCCTCACACCAGGCTCCAGCCAGCCTCTCTGCTCGGTCGGACGCTCCATCTACAGTGCTAATCTGCCTCAACTGACTTTCTGAGGAGAAAACAGGCAGGAAGTGCTGCCACAGACCAGGCTGAGCACACTGAGGAAGCTGCTCTGGATTCCTTGTGGCCTGCTGGTCCCGATCCAGGCTCAGATGGCCTCAGGTTAGGTGACTCAGGTAAGCTGTGCTGGTCAAACAAGCAGTATCCTCAGCTCAGCAGGATGAGCCTATAATTAGCCCTCTCGTCGCCATCTCATCCTACCACCATCTCCTAAGGGTGGCCTTGCTGGCCCTGAGCCAGGGCTGGAGGAGGCTGGCAAGAATGTGGTTATCTCAGTTTGTGTTTTGTTGTCCAAGGTGCTTCCTGATGCTTCTAAAGCTGGGCACGGAGCTTCAGCTCCAGCGTCTCTGCTGGGCTACAGGAACTCTGCCCAGAGCAAGGAGGAAACTCTGGGATGTTTTTCCTGAGCCAAATACCCATTCCTTTCCTCAGCAGAACCTACAGCCTAGACAGACTGGAGGCATTTGGCTGGAGAGGTGACTGAGCTCAGCCAACAGGGTGGCCAGGTGTGCAGCTAAGGATTGCTTAGCAACCGTGATACACCTTAGCTCTAATTCTCCTCTGTGACACAGCCACTAACTCCCGACGTCCTTTTCCATATAAAGACACAGAAGCTCCACTCCGAGGAGCTGGTTCTGCAGTGCAAACTCATGACAAATATGTCCAGTAGCAGAGTCCAGATGGCCAGATCTAGAATGTCTCCAGGCTGGCTTGGTCACAAGCTCTGTGTGATCTTGGCTGTCACTCCCCTCTCTGGCCTCCAGTCCTCAGTGTGAAATGCCAGGGAATTGGGCCATGGTCTCTGCAACTCCTCCTCTAGTTCTGGCTCTAGAGGTATGGACATGGCAGTGAGGCTGTTCCCCCGCTCTGCCCCTGGACAGCCCTGTTTACTTCTGACTGGCAAAGGCAGCTTCATAGGCATCTGACAGCCTGGAAGTGAACTCACGAGCTGGTACCCTGACTAATGGGGCAAAGCTGCTTCCCCACTCCATCCCTCAGTTTCCCCACTCGATCCAGGGGCATTAAAGAGCTCTTTGTGTTCAGGGCGGCCATGAATCAGAGTTAATGAGCATTAGTCACATGTTTTGGAATTCTCGCAAGCAAAGGGGTCATCTGCCAGGCCGTGTGGTGATGACACATGGATCAGGCCTGTGCCCTTGTGGACATGTCCTCCGGGTTTTGTTACGGGCTTAACTTCGTGGGTTGGCCTTGGGGTGACTCAGCCACAGTGTTGGCAACACCTTGGGAGGGACTGGATTCTTGCTGCCATGTGCACCAATGTGGCTTCCAATGGCGTATTTCCTCTTGGGTTTTCTTCCTCAGGCTTCCCAGTCAACTGCTTTCTGTCTGTCTCTTCACATCTCTAATGCCAGATATAAGGGGTTGGCCCTGGATTTAAGTTAAGGATCTTCCACTTCTCTGGCTAGTCATTAAATTAATTCTCTCTGACTACCCATCTCAATGCTTTCCATTTTCCTGTCAGCTCCCAGCAGCAAACATTGAACTAGGAAAGACAAGGCGAGACGATGCCCAGAGGCTGATATGGTGGTGCCTGCCTTAATGATAGCACAGAGGTAGATGGACCTCTGTGAGTCTGAGGACAACCTAGTCTAACAAGGAGTAGCAGCTCCCAACTGTGGGTCGAGACCCCTTTGGGGGCAGGATGACCCTTTCATGGGGGGGGGTCACCTAAGACCATCAGAAAACACAGATATTTACATTATGAGTCATAACAGTAGCAAAGTCAAGAGTTATGAAGTAACAACAGAATAATTTTATGATGTGGGGGTCACCACAACATGAAGAACTACATTAAAGGGTCACGGCATTGGGAAGATTGAGAACCACTGACAGTTCCAGACCAGTCAAGATTATACAGTGAAACCAGTCTCAAGACAAAAACGAGAAGGAAAACAAAAGGATGATACCAGGGTGAGCCATTTGGAAAAGGGAGTGTGGTTCAGGCTCTGTCGCCTGTGACTGGTAGAAGCAGGAGAGCTTTGTTTGAAAAGTCAAGCGCAGGGAGCCCAATGCGTAGCATTGGTGCCACCTAGTGGCTCGACTGGGTACTGTTAGCATTACTGCTTGACACGAAGGCTACAAACCTGACCTTGAATCCGCACTGGGTTACTTACCTAAGTTCTTGGAAACTAGGCAGATGCCAAGGCCCACAAGAAGGGGAATTTTTCTATCCACTTAGTGTCTCATAACTCACATTTTCTTGATGTCTGAGTTACCGGGACCCACAGGAGACATATCTTCACTCTGTTCCGCATCAGTTTCTTCCCACATTAGAGCACTGGAAAAAGAACAACTTAACCATGAAGAGCAAAGAGGATCGATCTCAGAGCTAAGACACAAGCAGACATCACAAAGGAGGAACAGATAGGGTGTGTCCCCAAGCCCGGACTGGAAGGGCGAAGGTGACAGAACTCAGGTGGTGATTTCTTAAATTTTATTTATCTATTTTTTTTTGGGGGGGTGGAAGTTGAGGCAGGGTTTCCCTGTGTAGCTTTGGATCCTATCCTGGAACTTCCTCTGTAGATCAAGCTGGCCTTGAACTCAAAGAGATCCACCTGCCTCTGCCTCCTGAGTGCTGGGGTTAAAGGCATGAGCCACCACCACCTGGCTTCAAGTGTGATTTTGTATAATAAAAAGTTGAGGGGTTGTGCAGGGCTGTTACATAGAGAAACCCTGTCTTGAAAAACAAAAATAATAATAATAATAATAATAATAATAATAATAATAATAATAAAATAAATTGAGGGCCAGGTGTGCCACAACTTTAGTTCCAGCTCTTGAGGGGCAGAGGCGGGTGGATTTTTATGAGTTGAAGTCCCAGCCTGTCTCAAAACAACAGCAACAGCAGCAAAAGTTGGTGTCAATAGAAATGGCTATTTGATTTTTTTCTTGTTTCTATTTTTTTTTTCCAGGGGTTTCTCTATGTAGCCTTGGCTGTCATGGAACTCACACTGTAGACCAGGCTGGCCTCAAACTCAGAGATCCACCTGCCTAAGTGCTGAAATTAAGGATGCGTGCTAATTTTCTTTTTTGTATTATAATTAAAAAACTGGTAAGACAAACAACAAAATTGCTCACCTTAGTCAGTTTTATGTGTTTAGCTCAATGTGTATGCCATACATATATAATTGTGTAAAGCATACACATATAATTATCTAGTAGATCTCTAGAACTTTCCAAAGCCGTCTTTCAAAACTAAACTACACACACACACACACACACACACACACACACACACACACACAGTCTTCTCTTTTTTCCCATTCCATTTTATGCTCCCATGCTGTATCTTTTCACTGGAATCACGCAGGTTATGATTGACTGGCTTACCCCACTAAGTATCATATCCTCAAGACTTATCCATGATACAGGCTATGGCCAGATATCCTCCTAAGGTCAAGAATCACTCTGCCACATGAATATAGCACATTGCAATAATCCTTTTGTCTTGTTTCGTTCTGACACAGGTCTCACGGTACAGCATGGCCAGCACGGAACTATGTAGACCAGACTGGCCTTGACACAAACAGATTCATCTACCTCTGCCATTATGGCTGACTACAACATTTTTTACAGCTATTTTCTGTGTATGAGTGTTTCGCCTGCTTGTATGTTTATGTTCCACATACATGCCGGTGTGAGAGGAGGTCAGAAGAGGGTGTCAGATCCTCTGGAACTGGGGTTATGGACTATATAGGTACTGGAAACTGAACCTGTGTCCTCTCTGAGATCAAAAAGTGCTCAACCACTGAGCCGTTCCCCCAGGCCATACAATAATCACCTTAATAGTTTAAATTATAGTCTACCAAGTTATACTCTGTAATCAATTACTAGATGTTTAGGTTCTTTTATTTCAAGTAAAAATGTATAACATGTATTATATATTATACAATATTTATTTCATTTGTATATATTATAATATATTGATGTGATATGCAATTATAATACATTATATATATATATTTGTATGTTCTTTTGTTGTTTTTTGGAGACAAGTCTTCTCTGTGTAACAGCTCTGACTGTCCTGGAAGGTAGCAAAATATTAAACATTGTCATGCATATGTCTTTTCTTCTCTTGGACCTTGGTTGGGAAGCAGACAATAGCTAGGTTTTGGAAACAGATGGTCCAAACTTGAATGGTGACCCTCACTTACTAGCTGGTGATGTTGAGAAAATATTAACTTTGGTTTTAGCATCCTCATTTGTAAAAAAGGAATAGTGCTTGTACTGGTGGGTCTTAAATGATGAAAGTAGGACTAGTGTTTAGGTCAGTGATTGAAAAAGTATAGAAAAATCAGTTTTTAGAGTTCTGCTGAACACTGCTCTTCCTGCCCATATCCTTCACACTGCATGAGATGGTAGGTTCCTGCCACAGCCTTTGTGTTGACATCATTCAAAATGGCTCTAGACGGGCCATACCATGTGGGGACTGCACTGCACCCTTCCTTTCTATTGGCTCTCATCGGGCTGGACAGGACTGGACACGGTGTCTGGTCTTTGCTTGATTCTGAGGGGAGTGAAAGCCTTCCTTGGAGATAAATCTTGAGTGCTTTTGAGGCATTCCATTTTGGGGTCCTCCTCCTCCTCCTCCTCCTCCTCCTCCTCCTCCTCCTCCTCCTCCTCCTCCTCCTCCTTCTTCTTCTCTCCACCTCCACTTCCTCCTCCTCCTCTTCTTCTTAAAGACAGGGTTTTTTTGTGTGGCCTTTGTTTTTGTAGCCTAGAACTAACTCTGTAGACCAGGCTGGCCTCGAACTCAGAGATCTGCCTGTCTCTGCCTGCCAAGTACTGAGATTAAAGGCATGCCCCACACTACCTGGCTGGGGTCCTACTTCTACCCCCTGGTTACTGTTGACCCTCTACAGGGAACAGCCACTTTCCTCTGTTTGCCCACGGATGCATTGAAAAGCGGCAGTGAGTACAAGAAAGGCATTAAAGATATTAGAATGCTCTGACCCTTCAGATAAGTGGCCACACTCCATTACCTAACTGCCCTGCCCAGAGGCCTGTGCATGTTCTCCTGTCCCTCTGTTGGCTTTAGCTATACGGATCAATTTAGCCAGGGAGGCACCCAAAAGGGAACATAGGCTAAAGATGGAAAGTACGTTCTTGCTGAAGGGCTCAAGTGTGGCATTCTCTTCTGAGGGCATGGGTCAACCGGCCCAGACGACAGCTATATAAAGCCAAAGAAAACCGAGAATAGGAACAGAACTAAAAATAGGCAGGAAAACTTGAGGAGGAGGAGGAGGAGGAGGAGGAGGAGGAGGAGGAGGAGGAGGAGGAGGAGGAGGAGGAGGAAGTGCCTGAGCTCTCGGTGGTCAGGCTGCATAAGCAGCTGCTTTTGCTGCAGAGATGGAACTGGGTGGAAAAGATTCAAGAGTTGGTTTGGAACTGGTTGTGACTGCTTTGGTGCAAGGAGCACACGTGGACTCCCCCCCCCAACAATGCCTCACTAGAGGGTCTATTAGAGTAGGCTACACTCTAAAAAGAGCTAGGAAAATAGTATTTTATGAAGAGTTGTCACACGAACTTCCTTTGTACCAAGAGAGGCAGAGCTCAGTTTAGGGCTTGGGGAAGGAAAATTACAAATCACGAGGCCTGAAAGCTATTCCCAGCTGCATTGCAATGGAAAGAGCAGAAGTCTGGGGGGGGGGGGCTGGGGGCTGGGTTGAAGTGTCACTCTGCCACACTTGAGCTATGACAGAGCTTGTTATTAAGTAACTTTGAACTTCAGTCTTCCTCCTGTAAAAGCAAATCAACTCCCATGAGAAATCCAACCTCTGTCAGAGGATCCTAGAGGTCCTAGTGACAAATCATGAAAGGACAAGGGAAGGCTGGGAGGACTGAACAATGAAAGGGTCTGGATAACCATGGTTCTCAGCCACCCCAACCCCTAGGATCATGGGCTTCCAGAGATATATACCTGGGGGGAAAGTGGGGGGGTGTCAAAGGCTGTTTTCGAGGAGAAAACAGAGGTTAGACAGAGTATCATACAATTACCCAATATAATTAGTAAATCTTATGCTATTCTTATTTATTTATAATTTTGGTTTTTTGAGACCGTGTTTCTCTGTGCAGCTCTGGCTGTCCTGGAACTCGCTCTGAAGACCAGGCTGGCATCAAAATCAGAGATCCACCTGCTGCCTCTGAGTGCTGGGATGCCACCACCTCCCATTGAGACCCAATTTCAAACAAGCAAGCAAGCACACACACACACACACACACACACACACACACACACACACACACACACACGGGAGGGATGGCTCAGTGGTTCCTAGCATTCACATTGCTGCTCACAGTTCCAAGGACTTACACGCCCTCTTCTGGCCTCCACAGGTACTTCATGGATGCAGACAAAAAACCCATACACAAAACTGAAGATCCAGAAGAAGCAAACAAACAAAAAACCAGGGCCAACGGTATGGTTCAGGAGGTTAAGGGGCTGGAAACTCGAGGCTGGTCCCTAGAAACCACCTACAGTTTGGAGGAGAGGGTTGACTTCCACAGGGAGGACTCCACATGTACACAGGAGCACGTGTTTCCCTCTGCCCAACTTCCCAGAGCAGAGCACACACACCAGCACTGAGTCAGCCACCATGCAGAACACCATGTTTAGACAGGAATCTTCCCACAGGACTATGCTAAGTGTAGGACAAGGGACAAGTGGGTTCAGGCCTGTCATTCCAACACTGGAGAGGCACTTCAGGATTCAAGTTTGCAGCTGGCCCAGGATACAGGGGCCTCTCAAGAATGGTAAATGACTGTCATTCCTCATCACCAGTTGTCTCCATTGGTCAGGCCACACCCTCAAGGTCGCTTTTGACTCAGTCTCAAGATTCTTCCATCTGTGTGCATTGCATGTGTGTGGAGGTCAGAAGTTTTCCACTCTACTTTTCTGAAACAAGATTTCTCACTGAACTTGGAGCCCCTGGGGGCACACTGTCCCCACCCCCCAGCACCAATACCCACTTCTATGCGGGTGTTTGAGATCCTAACTCAAGTTGGTCCTTATGTTTTGGTGACAAGTTCTTTAATGACTTTGCCATCTCCCCAGTTTCTCACCACCCCCCTCTTCACACCCGAATTGATCATGTGGCATTTCTATCAAATCATGCCCTACGGCCATGGCCACTGCCCTCACCTTCCCTCACCCTGCCTTGTCCCCCCTAATTCAGAGTGTTTCAAGGTGACAGCATTTAGCATCCCTCTGCTCAAAACTTCTCCACAGCCTCCTTTCCCTACAGGATCAAGCCCTAACTTCCTCCTAAGTCACAGAAGTCGCCAATCTGATCCAATGTTCAATCTTCTCGCCTGACTCAGTGCAAGGCTAGCCCAGAACACCTGCCTGTCTGGAATGTACTTAACACTGCGGTCATCTGCTCAGTTTTCCTTGGGTCCCGATGTCCTTTGTTGGTTTTGTTTGAGGTACTGGGAACCTTGGGTCAACAAGTGTACTAGGTGAGCACTCTACCACCGAGCTACACCCTAGCTGATGGTGTTCTCAGCTACTGTTACAGCCCTTTTCCTCCCCTCCTCCCCATCCTGCTCCTCTCCCCCCCCCCTTCCTTACCTTCACCTCTGGAGTAGCTATAGGTGTGGTCTATTACAATTGGTTCAAACTCCCCCACCCACCTCACCCCCCAAGGGTCTCTATACATGGCCTGGCTGTCCTGGAACTTGCTCTAAGACCAGACTGGCCTTGAAATCAAGAGATCCTCCTGCCTCTGCCTTCTAAGTGCTGAGATTAAAGGTGTGTGCCACCATCACCTGGCTCAAACATTATTTTTAAGAATGGAGTACCCATCACGTGCTATGTATTTCATGGTGTTGGGATTAAAACCAAGAAAGGCAAGCTCCCTTTTCTGTTCTCTTGGAGTTCCAGGCTCCTGCTCCAGTCTGTCCAGTGGGGAATGTGCTCCCCTAATGCCTTAGACCCATGGGAGTGACAAAGGCTTCTAGTCAGAGTGTAAACGTTGGCAGTCCGCACAAACTAGCACCCGCAGCTTCCTGGTCCCGTGGACTCTAAGCTGAGACTGCTCTGTAGAGGTGGGCACTGCTCCAGCAGAGTGTGAGCAGCCCACTGGATCCCAGCGTTTCTCTACACGTCTATGTTTGCTTTTTTTTATTCTCTCATTGACCCAGTAAAGTCTCCAGGACTAAGCCATGCAGAACACATCACTATACTACCTTCGAAATTCTCCCCAGGATAAGGCGTGTGCCATCACCACCTGGCCTTCTTTTTTTAAAGACAGGATTTCACACTGTAGCCCAGGATAGCCTTAAATTCCCAATAATCCTCCTGCCTCAGCCTCCAAGTAACTGGAGAATAAGCATGAGTCACTATGTTGGCTTAATTTAGTACTTTACATTTTCTAGAGTCTTTTAGACAAATCATATGTGATGAAAACATGTTTGGAACAATAGAAATCTGGGGCCAGGGCATGCTGGGAATATACCCAGAACCTTGTCCACTCCAGACATGTCCACACCAGCAACTCACACCTCCGTCCCCCTAATTACAAATTTTAAATATAGACTGGTAAATGAAATTCAGGGATTAGTTTTTGTTGGACATAATCTATAGTAAAGATGTCTTATTTCTTAGAGGCATCAACTAAAGGAAAGTATGGATGCAATATTTATTATTGCAAGAATTTTCTTCTTGTGGGTACAACTAAGTAATAGCTACACTGTATTTTGATAAGATCTCAATGACAAACCAAAGTTAAGTTCTAAGAAAGCTCCCCCTGAGGAACCAGGGAGGAAGAAATAATTCTCTAGCAGCAAGAATCTTAGCAAACACTTTATTAACACACACTGTCACATTCCTCGGCTACTCTCTCAGGACACTGTCCCGGAGCAAAGCTGCTGAATGGCTGTTCTGATCCTTGGTCTTGCAGCTGGTTTTAGAACTCCACAGTCCTCTGACAGAACTGTGTCTCACCCTGCCCTTATCCCTGCATGGCAATGGGTCTCCTCTTCTTCATGCAGGTGGCAAGTCTTTGCACTTGCAATTAAACTGGAACGAAGAAAAGCAGCATCAGCTGACCAAAAAGAGAATTCAGATATTTTTTTAAGTCACCCTCGTCAGTTCTGTCTGGAGCATTTTCAGGACGAGCATAAGGACTCCCACTGTCGGAATATTCGGAACACTTTCCTTGATTTTTCAGACAGACTCTGTGGATAGAAAAAAGCTTATTATCAGAATTACATTCCTTCATAGACACAAAAGACAGGTATAGGGTTAGGGCTGCCTTGAAAAATTCCTCCTCAGATATGAGCAAGGCATATCTAAGATCGAATAAAACTCACTTTATATACACAATGCACAGCTAAAGTCAAACAAAACCAAGAAGCCTGTGCTCTACTGTCAGATCACCACTAACGGTCTGAGTTTCCAAAGCTGACTTCATATTGTCCCTCTATGTATTTTCACCTGTCCTCATCTTTGTTTGTGACAATGGCACTCCTCATCCACCCTGAGCGCAGCACTCATTCTGCAGAGGCTTTTACTCAAGATGCTTAACTGGACCCAGCTACTTCCTATGAAAACTGAATGACCACCAGAGAGTTTAAACTCACCCTTGGTGTTCTCAGCTTCATGCTTTAGTGAACAGAACTAAAAATAGAAAGGCTCTCATTGCTTCTTGATCATAGCTAGGAAATGTTCTGAAATTTTGTGAGAAGTGGTGACAGGGGGACTACACGACTCACTGAAGAGAAAAGTTCTCAGTCAATCAGAACACTCGGTTCTACCTGCCTTTGAGTGACAATAAGGGCAGATAATTCTGCCTGGCCAGGGTCTCAGTGACGCGAAAGGATATTTATCAAGATAATCCTCAATTTATGAAACATGCCATTTCCACTGTCTCCTTATCATCCTTAAATTTATTTATTTAGCTTTTCCCCTCCCACCCCCCAAAAAGGCTCTCACTATGAAGCCCTGGCTGTCCTGGATCTCACTCTGTAGACCAGGCTGTCCTGGAACTCTGTAGACCAGGCTGGCCTCAAACTCACAGATCACCAGTCTCTGTCTCCCAAGGATTGAGATTAAAAGGGTGTGCCAACACGCCTGGCTCCTCTTTACATTTTTTAAATTGCCATGTGCTTATTCTTTTGTGTACAGGCATGCACATGATGATGTGTGTGGAGGTCAGAGGACAACTTGCTGGAGTTGGTTCTTTCCTTCCACCCTATGGGCTCTGTGATCAAACTCTGGTCATCAGGTTCGGTGGTTAAATGCCTTTACCAGTCTTAAAAATAACAACTGTTTCTTATCTTTTTCTAGAAAAAAAACAAAACAAAAAGAGGCTGAAGAGATGACTCAGCAGTTAGGAGCACTTAACTGATCTTCCAGGAAGCAAGTTTGCTTCCCAGCACGCACACGTACCAGGTGCCTTAACAACCATGTGTAACTCCAGCTTCAGCACTCATGTGCACATACCCACATGCAAAACTGAGGAGGGGGCAGAGCCCTTTATATAGCTAAAAATGAATCTTTAAAACAAAACAAAAAATGGGGCTGCTCTTACAGAGGACCTGAATTCAATTCCCAGCATCCACATGGTGGCTCACAAACATCTGTAAGTCCCAGCATCCACATGGTACACATTCATACACATTTTTTTTTTTTTTAGATAGGATTTCTCTGTGTAGCCCTGGCTGTCTGGAAATTTCTCCATAGAGTAGTCTAGTCTTGAACTCAGAGATCCGCTTGCCTCTACCTTCCAAGTTCTAGAATTAAAGTTGTGCTCATACCCAGCTAAAAAAAAAATCTTAAAACAAACACATAACAATAAAACCCCCACCAAAAAAAAGTATCTTCTTTTTTTTGTTTTTGAGACAGGGTTTCTCTGTGGCTTTGGAGCCTGTCCTGGAACTAGCTCTGTAGACCAGGCTGGCCTCAAACTTACAGAGATCCTCCTGCCTCTGCCTCCTGAGTGCTGAGTGCTAGGAGTAAAGGTGTGAACTACCACTGCCAAGCATATCTTTTTTTCTTTTTTTTTTGAGGGGGGGGTATTTCAATAAAGTAAAGTTCCAGAAGGCACTTCACACTGGTACTCAGAGGACTGAGGGGAACTTAGTTATTTCACTGACAAAGCTGAAACAAATTGAAAAAAACCAATATAAGCTCCGTGTTCTCTATACATAGCCCTGTTCATCCCTCTATTATCCGGTCAAAGCAGCGAGGCTAAAAGCTGCCTAGGAGGAACTTAAAAAGCCCAAACTCAGGGCCAATTAACTCTACACTCTGTACCCCACATGACAAAACCTATAAGGATTCTTCTGAGTTTTTTTAACATGACAGTGACAGATGGGACTTTTCTGCTGGTTTTCGAGAAAGTTCTCACTATGTCACCCTAGCTTGCCTGGAACTCACTCTGCATACCACACTGGCCTCCAACTCAGACATCTGCCTGCCTCTGCCTCCTAGAGAGCTGGGATTAAAGGTTTGTGTACCATGGGTGGCAACTGAGAAGCATCTTTAAAAACAAAACAAAACAAAACAAAACCCAAAAAGCTAAAACATTATGTGCTGAATTTGTGGACAGAAACAGATTTAGTATCTCCAGTTTGAGTGGTGGATCAAGTATCTGTCTTTCTATATTTTTTCTTTTTGGAGATTAGGTCTCCTATACAGGTCAGGCTGGCCTCCAACTTGTGATCTTTCTTCCTTAGCCTTCTGAGTGCTGTCATTGCTGGTGTTTACTGCCATGTCTGACCTAAACATTAAACATTTTTATTACACTTCTGTATTTATTTATTTAGTATGTGCATGCATACCAAGGTAGGCCACATGGAGAACTTCCTGGAGTCAGCTTTCTGCATCTACTACAGGGATTCTGAGCATGAACTTAGGTCTTCAGGCTTGGCAGCAAGCTCTCTTACTGAGCGAGCCATCTTGCTAGTCCCCTGACCTAAATATTTTTAAAGTTAAAAAACAGAGACAGATTTTTGGAAACCCTTCCTTTAGTGAATTATTGAGGGCACTAATGATATGCTGTATTGGGCTTTTGGTATAATTATAGCTCCCTCTGGTGGAAATCCTGTGACCTGACCACCATGAATTTAGGAACCATGGCAGGAAATTATTTTTTTACTTGGTCCGTGGAAGGCATAGAGGTCATAAATGGTCACATTTATGCCAGGCTACAGGCAAATCTAAGTCTGGAAAAACACACAAAACTAGTCCCCTGGCTTTCTTTCTGTCTACCCTGTCACTTTCAATCTTGTTTTCCAGATGTCTCTGATGGCTTTGTACTTGCTCAGGTCTGTAATGGCAACAGTTCTGACTCTGAGAACTAATGCTAGTCCAGAGCACGTGTCTGGCCTATGTAAGAGCAAAGTAACACGCTGACATTGGAAATAAAAACAAAGCTACACAGAGAAACCCTGTCTCGAAAAACAAACACACACACATACACAAACAAAAACCTATGGTTTGGCATCAGGGTCCAGAGCCCCAAACAGTTAAGTTAGCTGGCCAGACTCCAAATGCATGTGATGGCCACTGACAGAAGGCAGCTGTGCTGTAACACCAGGCTGAGACAGCTGCCCATTCGTCTATTTCTGTTGCTGTATTCCTTTCCTACTTGGCGTCATTTCAGCTGGAGGAACAAAGAATCTAGCAGAAAGTCATGAAATGCCATATGCCTAGCGGTTCAGACAGGCCTAACCACTTCTGTGCTTTGCTCCTGAACACAGAATGAACCTCAGCTGACTTAGGGCAGAGAGCAGGCAGGGGCTCTAACTACAGGGCCAGCCTCTGCTGCTCGTCCCACAGACAACCAGTGGTGCACACACACTGTGCCAAGGCCATCTCACCATGGCGTCCATCTCAGCGGGCTGGTTAGAATGCTTGTGGGCCAACAGGATGGTCAACACCGCCTTCCAGCCTGGCTCTGCTGGGGTACTGGCATCCACCTCCGTTGTCCCATTCTCCCTGGTTTCTTTGGCCAGGGTGATATTCACCCAAGGGCACCAATCTCTATGCTGAGAGGTGGGATCAAAGAAGCTTCGGGGTGCGGCGTCCTGAGGGAGAAAGAAAGGCACAGTGTTATCAGGGTAGATGCTGGGTATGGCCAGGGAGGCACCGCAGCCATTCAAGTGCAGTCACACAATCCTACACTTCTGTCTTGTCTCGATTGCTACCTTACCTTTCCTGTTTTCAGATAAAAGTCATGTTGTGTAGCTGAGTAGCCAAGGCTGGCCCCTGTCCTGCTGCAGCCTCCCAAGCATGCTCTTTAAACTGTCCTTTCACTCCCCCCTCCCCCCGCCCCATTCCTTACATCTCTAACTCTGGCCCCTTGCTGTTGAGACAGGGTTAGTGTCAAAGTGCAGCCCAGAATGGCCTTGAACTTGCCCATCCTCAGCCTCTGGAGGGTTGGGATTATAGGTGTGACCACACTAGGCTATTGAACCTTCTCTCCTTTTTGGGGGTGGTGATGGTTTGAGATAGGGTTTCTCTGTGTATCCCTGGCCATCCTGGAACTAGCTGTATAGACTAGGCTGGCTTCAAGCTCCCTGTGAGTCTGAGGCCAGTCTGGTCTATATAGACACCCCGTCTCAAAAAATAAAAATAAACAAAACAAACTACCTGTCAGGTGTGATGGGTCATGCTTATAATCCCAGCACCAAAGCAAGAGGCCAGCCTAGGTACATAGAGAGTCCCTGGCCAGCCTGAGATACAGTATGAGACCAGGTAGGGAGGGGAATCCAAAAGTCCCCTTCATCAGATTAGTCGCACTACTGTACTGCTGTCGTTAGACTAAGTATTTATGGCCCCTCTAGACTGCACTCCAAACTGTTCCCCTTTGATCAGCCACTGCCCCTCCACCTCCTCTTTATTTTGTGCGCTTGTGTGTGTAGAATGAGACTGGGAATGCACGGCAGGTGGCAGAGCACCTGAACCCATTGAGCTCTCTCATCAGCCTGTTTGAGACAAGGCCTCACATAGCACACCCTGGCCTTGAACTCAGAAGTGGTGGATGGCCTCTGCACCTGTGATCCTGTCTCTACCTCTCAAGGGCTGGGATCACAGCTTATGAACTGTCCTGTCTTTAAGTCACTAAATTTACTTTTGGCCGGAATCCAGGGAGGACCTGTCCCCGTCTCTCCCTGATGCACGTAAAGGTACCTTCTGCTACTTGTGCTGACATGGCAATCTACAAAGATAAACTCACTGAGCTCCCAGAAGAACAGAGGCGAGCTCGCTTGGCTTTCCGGACAGGACTGGAGGGGACTTCCAAGCCAACAGAATCTCCAGTTCCCATGCTTCGGGTCACTGGCCGGCTCCTGGTGGTGGGGCTGGCTGCTTCTGGCTCAGGCCGGTCAACAGGACTGGAAGAGTCCCAGCTCCGAGTTCGGCAGACAATGGGACCTGGGCTTTTTTCAGACTGCAGAAAAAGAAAGGCAATGGAAGTATATGAATGATCTTAATAGCTTTAGCCTGAGTAATCCTAGAAGCATGTGCAACATAGTATTTTAGAATTTGTTATATAAATTTAGTATTTCAACTATCTACAAAACTAAATTCTGCAAAGACTATTGTATTTCTATACTTAGCTTCTATAACAAATTTAGCTTTTCCATCTGTGAAGGGAAACGTGATAGGATAGTCTTACTGATAGGGTTTAAAGTGAAGCCTACCACCAATTTCCAACCTGCTGTTACAGCGGTACCCTAGAGAGGTGAATACCTGCTCGGCGCTGGGAGAAACTGTGGCGTCTTGGCTTCTGGTCATCATCCTTCTAGGAGATTCAGGCACTAGAGGGAAGTGCTCAGGCCTGCCCTCTACACCCGAAATGGGGGAGCTAGTCAAGCCAAAGGAAGCCTCCAGATCTGTCAGGGATGATTCGATCTGCTGAAAGCCCCAGAGACCAACCTTCCTCATACACTGGGAACATGTTATCAGGGACAGCTGTGTAGGTTCCAAAGAGCTAGGAAGGAAAGGGAGAGAAAGTGCGTGTTTTTAAAGGAGACATTTCCATGTGACTAAGTGCAATGACTTCTGTTTTATCTCAGCAAACAGTTCTACAGTGGGCTGAGAACCATGAATTCTTAAAGCCCTGACCTTAGGACCTGACGGTCCCCAACCCCCACACTACCTTCTCATCTTAGGGTCTTGGTATGGTCTTGCTGGCAAAGATGTTGTGAAGTATGGATTTTTTTTTTTTACTTTTTGATTTTTGACACAGGGTTTCTCTGTGGCTTTGGAGCCTGTCCTAGAACAAGCTCTGTAGACCAGGCTGAACTTGATCTCACAGAGATCCGCCTGCCTGTCTCCCAAGTACTGGGGTTAAAGGTGTGTACCACTCCACCCGGCTTCATGCTCTCTTTTTAAAAACATTTTTTTAAATAAAAGAAATCAAAGGCCAGAAAGATGGCTCAGCAGGCAAAGATACTTGCCACCAAGCCTGAGTTCAATCCCTAGAACCCACAGGGCAGGAGAACTGACTCCTCCAAGTTTCCTCTGACCTCCCACTCACGCCATGGCCTCTCCACACACTCAAAATAAATGTAAAAAGCAAATCCCTAAAGCACAGCAGATTGGTTCTGGCAGTCTTTTTTCTGAGAGAGTCAATGCCAAACTAGGCTGGAATGGAAATGCCAACGTGGGGCTAGGGGCTCCAGATGGCATCTCCTCTATTTTTTGTCAAGTAAACTTAATTTTCTTCCTTCCTAAAAATAGGACACTATGTTCCTTTACTTTTAGAAAGAGCTGCACTGTTTATGGGAACGTAAGTTCCCAGCTAGGAGGAGGCTGCACAAGGAAGCTCAGGTGTGAGCACCGTGAATGCCTTCCCATCTATGCTAACTCTTACTCACTTCTATCCCTCCCCGACCCCTGCCTCTCTCTCAGAGATTTGTTTATCTGTGTATGTTATGTATGAGTGCTCTGTCTTCACGCACATCAGAAGAGGGAACCAAATTCATTATAGATGGTTGTGAGCCACCACGTGGTTGCTGGGAATTAAGTGAACTCAGGACCTCTGCAGGAGCACTCAAGTGCCCTTACCAGCAGAGCCATCTCTCCAGACCCCTAATTTCTCTTTTTGCTCTCTCTGCAAACATGTGGTTTGTAAATGGTAAAAGTCACTTTGTTCATGTTCCTAGGCAACGTTCACTGACCTGCATGCCCAGCCACACAGGGAAAGAACACAGGCAGTGACATGGACTTGCATGTCTGAGCCCCATTTGCTTGTAGTTTTCCTGCCGTCAGTTTGGCAATCAAGCTCATCCTCCAGCACGTGCAGCAGAACACTGACCTTGTCTTCAGTCAAGCACTGCAAAGGAAGCAGCTCCAGTTAGAAAGCAGCTCTGGGTTTCAGCCACTGCACACAGAAAAAGGCACTCACAACAATGCACCATGACTTGCAGACATGCTGTAGGGCAGGACTAAGGTGTCACACAGAACTTAACCTCCTAAATTGATGACTGAAGGAGGGTGAAGCTTTCCTTCTAAGTACCAAATGGCTCTCAACTTACAAACTGCAGATTTTATCTGAAACTTGTGAACTTCAAACTCAAATAATAAAAAGATTACTCTTCGTGCCTTGACCAACCATGGAGTTTACTTTTGCTAGAACAAACTTGACAGCCTTGATTTTTGGTCTGTGGATAATAAGGCACTAAGGGAGGGGGGAGCTGCCTTGGTGAAGGTCAGGGTGTCCTTCCTTCCTTCCTTCCTTCCTTCCTTCCTTCCTTCCTTCCTTCCTTCCTTCCTTCCTTCCTGTTGTTTTTTAAGACAGGGTTTCTCTGTAACAGTTCTGCTGTCCTAGAACTTACTCTGTAGACCAAGCTGGCCTCAAACTTACTAAGAACCACCTGTCCCTGCCTCCCGAGTGCTGGGGTTAAAGGCGTGCACCGCCACCGCCACCGCCACCACCACAAACATAGATTAACTACTTAGTGCTAGACGCCCTAACAGAGTGTCAACTTGAAGCCAATGGTTGGGTTTTACTGCCTACAATACAGCATGTCTTCCAGAAGACAATAGCTGGTGAAATGCATTTCTAGTCACCAGAGGAGAATTTCTTGTCCTGTAGTACTAGAAAATGATATGCAATAAGCAGCTTAAATAATAAAGTAGAAATAGGTGGAGCTCTGTGAGTTCTGGGGGGGGAGAGAGAGAGAGAGAGAAGAAGAAGAAGAAGAAGAAGAAGAAGAAGAAGAAGAAGAAGAAGAAGAAGAAGAAGAAGAAGAAGAAGAAGAAAGGCATTTAAAGATCCCCATCTAGAGTTTAAATAAAGTCATTATTCCTTTCTGGCAGGCACTGACTTCTCTTCATAATACTGCCATCCTCCTGTCAGTCAAATGAAGGCTTACATACAAAAGCACACTAGCCAACAAAAACTCACCATAGTTTTCAAGTCCTCTGGCCTCAGGGAAGGAAGCTGGAGGTCTAAATGGCAAAGGCTTTGAAATCGGTCCAGGAACTCACTGACAAGAACAGCAGGCTCACCCAATGGCAACATCCCAAATCTATCTGTGGGAAAAATAAACTGGGAGATTAGTCAGGAATGAAAAGTTCGACCATGAACAGAGCAATGAGAAAAATGTAAAATGGACAGTTAATGATATTAAACTATTGTATTATGTATATATGAGCCCACAGAGTTCTGCACAGGTTCAAACCAAACAAAATCCCAGCCCTAAGATGCATATACAAAGTCCCACCCTAATCAAAAGCTACCTGCAATTTGACACCTGCCTAGAAAGGAAGCGAGGGAGGGAGATATTCAAAGTCCTATAAGTAGGACTGAACTTTTTAAATTTACTTTTACCTATATGAGTGCTCTATCTCATGTATAACTTTATGCCAAAAGAAGGCATCTGATTCCACAAAACATGGTTGTGAGCCACCATGTGGGTGCTGGGAATTGAACTCAGGACCTCTGGAAGAACAGCCAGTGCTCTTCACCTCTGAGCCATCTCTCCAGCCCCTAGGACTGAACTTCTAAACAATGCAGAGAGCGTTGAGGCTGTGAGGAACAAACTGTCTAGAAGAAGGGGTTCAGACTGTAATTCGGAGACAGAACACTGGCCTGGTAATGGCAAGGTCCTTGGTTCCATTCCCAGCACTACTAGGGGGAAAAAAAGATGGGCTAAAAATTGATAATTAATGAAGTTGGTGGAAAGCATTTAATTACGAACTATTCTTTGTACTTTTGTATATGTATAAAATGATTACTTGTGGAAAAGCCAGGAAAGAATCAAAACAATTACTGAGATAGAAGTTTAGATGCAGCAGACAGAAATTAAAGAAACAATATTTTATAACAATTATCAAACTGCAGATAACTCACAGTGAGTTGAAGTAAAAGATAAATTCCTATTGTTGAAGACACCATGCAATTCAGACATAGGACCCAGAGGCCCAAGCTGGAGCTGATCTGAAAGCCTCCTTCTTGAGGACTAGCTTTCATGGTTTCAGGAAGTGCCATGCAAACTTCCAAAGGAGGGAAGAAAGCAATAGTCCTACTCAGCTATGATGCCTAAGAACCACAACAATGACCAGTATGGCACCATAACCCCAAGGGTCCAGCAATGGCACACATACCTTTTAAGGCCTACTCAACAAAAAAGAAATTATGCCTGGTACTAGAAATGTAGCCATGTACTCTGGGCTAGTGAAATCATGGACCTTGAAGGGGAACCTACAACCATCACTTTACAAAACCATCACAATCCGTAACTATATTCTAACTATTTGTCCTAATACCCACAGATAATTGTAGTCCTCACCCTTCCTCAAGACAACAAGACCAATACAGAAAACCATAATCCATGAAAATGCAGAGTTGTGGAACCCATTCTCGACTGACACATCTGCAACACTACTCCTAAGGCTCAAGAATCACTTCTGAAGAGGGAACAGGAAGATTAGAAGAGACAGAAGAACATAAGTTTGCTGATTGTGTCTCTTAGAGATGTCAGAGAAGATACACCCATTGTCTCATAAACATGGCTGCCTAGACAAGATCTGAACAAAGATGACTCCAACAGACATGCTATCAAGGAAGGGGGAAGAGCAGGAGGCCTCAACCCTACACAAAGAATTACAGGCAACCAAGGAATGGGAGAACAGGAGAAATCACCTTCACAGGGGAGGGGAACACCAATTCTGGCCTAAGAAGATGGCTCCAGTAGTAAAGTGCCTGTTGTGACAGCAGAGGGCCTGAATGTGGACTACTGGAATCCATGTAAAAAGCCAGGCATGGGGATTGGAGAGATGGCTTGAGAGTTAAGAGCACTTGCTCCTGCAGGGGAACCTGGGTTTGGTCACCAGACCCCACACGGCAGCTCATAACTGTCAACATGTTAACTCCAGTTCCAGATCCCTCTCCTGGGCTCTTCAGGCACCAGGCACACACATGACACACAGAAATGCATGTAGGCAAAACACCCATAAACAGACATTTTCAAAACAATTATTTAAAAACACAAGCCAGACAGTGGTGCATACTTGTACTCTGCATGCTTAGGAGGCTGAGGCAGGAGGACTGGCTCAAGTTTAAAGACAGTCTGAGCTAGCTACACAAGACTTTCTCTTAAAAAACAAAACAAACAAACAAAAGCAACAAAGAATGAAAATACAGCTGGGCAGATGCATACCTGCAATCTCCCAACCTGCACTGTGACAAGTTCAAGAAGACAGCCTGGTCTACATAGTAATCTTTAGACCAACCATCTGGAACTACATGTCAAGACTGCCTCTCAAAAGCCAAAAATGAGCTGGGCATTGATGGTGCATGCCTTTAGTCCCAGCAGGGAGGCAGATGCAGGTGGATCTCTGTGAGTTCCAGGCCAGCCTGGTCTACAGAGTGAGTGCCAGGACAGCCAGGACTACATAGTGAGACCCTGTCTCAAAAAAAAAAAAAAACAAAACAACAACAACAACAACAAAAAAACCCCCAAAAAACAGGGTACCAACAAGTTTTACAGTAAGTTTAAATATGCTTTATAATTAATGTAATTAATGTATTAATGTATACATTAATTTACAATTAATGTATACAGTCTAAAGAATGCATATATATTAAAAATATTAAGTTCTAGTAAATTTGTAACTTATTTATCAATAAATATTAAAAATACCATAAAAATTGTAATTATTAGCCAGGTCTGAAACAAAACAAAACAAACAAAAAAAAGGGGGGGGGCTGCAGAGATGGCTCAGTGGTTAAGAGCACTGGCTGCTCTTCCAGAGGACCCAGGTTCAATTCCCAACATCACATGGCGTTGAACAACTGTAACTCCAGTCCCAAGAGATCCGACACCCTCCTCTGGCCTGAGGATACTAAATACAGAGACATATAGACATACATGTAGGCAAAACACCCATATTTGTAAATAAATAATTTTTTTTAAAAAGAAAAGCATAAAGATATTAAGATGACTTCCAGGTTTCTGGCAGAAATAACTGGATGGGAAGGGTCAGGGCAAACTTTTAGATATTGGATAGTTCAGCTTTGCACTGCTGAGTGCCAGGTACCTATAATAACATTAAGCAGAAGTGTTAATGAGGTAGTTGAAAATGAGTCATGATCAAAGAGCTCTAGATAGGAGTTAAGTTCTTTAAGGATAATCAAGTCGTGAGTGGATCTAGAAAACAGAGCATGTAACAGGAGCTAGAAACCCCCAACAGATCTCTGGCAAACCCCCAAAGAGCCTCAGTGGCTGGTCAGAGAACCTCACATCTGCACAGGACTGAGCTGTGCTGACACTACACAGAAGAAAGAAAACAGGCCAGAGATGGAAAGAAAATCCCTGTGCTATAGTCACTTTCATGTTAACAATTTCATTAGGAGAGAGAAATCTAGTCATTGATGATTGGTTTTTCTGTTGGTGGTCATGGAATATGCCTAGCCACTGACCGTGGAAGAAGCTTGAGCCCTCCTACTGAAAATAGAACACACCTGGACTACACTGACCAGTAGCCACAACACAGATGAATGATCAGCACTGTCATGAAACCTCAAGGCTGAGCAAGTTTGTGCCTGGACTTGGAGAGAGTCCCCACCAGAGGGCTCTGCTGTTGAACCTGTTTACTTAGCAGACATGCCAGCTCAACAAGAAAATACCTCCAAAATCCCAACGGAGGGTCAGTAGAACTCAGTAAGGCCCACACCACCAAGTTAAGCTTGGGTTTAATCCCTGGGCTCCCCATGGGGGAAGGAGAAAAGAGAAAAGTCTTCCCGTAAGTTGTCCTTTGACCTCAATATGTGTGTGAGTACACATATACCGTTAAATATTTCTTTTTCCCTAAAAATCCCAGTTGATAGTACATTCTGAGCTCTCTTATTCAGCATTATTCTATATACTTATCAGTAGTTCCAGATATAAGAAGGACTGCCCTGTAGGGTCCTTATTATAGGGAGGACACAGGATCTGGTTTCTCTTGACCCTGGCTGGGGCAGGCTTGGGTTTACTCTTACTTCAGTGCTGTTACACAATACTGCTTTACTGTAACAAAGCTACAGGTTTGTATCACCTTCATTTGGTATATCATGAGTTGGGAGTCCAAGAGTTCTGCGGTTACCAAACCCTGTTAAACTGCCACTGCTCGTGCCACTCATGTATCTTCCAAAGGAAGCCAAGGCAGAACATAGGGCTGCTCATTACTGTGGGAGAGTTTGGAATCAGGGAAATCATAGCTATGACTTCTCTCTAATTCATGTTACAATCTCTGGAACTCACTCTGTAGCCCAGGCTGGCCTCCAACTCACAGAGATCCACCTGCCTCTGCCTCCTGATCTAACTCTTAATTCTCTTGCCTAGAACAACTGAGTTCATAATATCTACCTCAGAAGGGCCCTTGTGAAGAGTCAAAAGGCTACCAACACACACACACACACACACACACACACACACACACACACACACACACACACACACAGAGCTGGTGGGACAAACCTGGGAAAGTAATAAAAAAAAAATGCAAGATCTTAAAAAGCACAAACAGAAGAAAAGAGAACAACTTCAAAGATTAGGTTTTCATAAGAAAATGGGCATTATTAGAAATGCAGTGACCCAGGAGAAACGGTAATGGAAAGCCTTGGAATGTATACCTGGAGAAGGGCTGTCTGGCCAAAAACAGAACTTTTCATGGGCACTGCACAAAGATTTCTTGAGCTCAGCACATCGTTCCTTATCTGAAAGCCACAAGAAATAGCAATTATTATATATCAAAATCTGAAGAGCCAAGAGTCTTTAAGAGAACAAACCTAGACACACATACATTTAAAATAATCAGGACACCTTTAAAAAGATGAAGATAGCAATCACATCTTTTTTTTTTTTTTTTTTTTTAAAGATTTATAAAACAAATAAGCAAACAAATGGGTTCTTTCTGTAGATCAGGCTGGTCTTGAACTCAGAGATCTGCCTGGTTGGCTGGGATTAAAAGTGTATGCCACCACTGCCTGGCCAAATGGGTTCTTCCTTCCTTCTTTTCTTCCTTCCTTTGTTATTTAATATTTACTTTTTAAATTATGTACATAGTGTTCTGCCTACCTGTATGCCTACACACCAGAAAGGGAACCAGATCTCATTACAGATGGTTCTGAGCCACCATGTGGTTGCTGGGAATTGAACTCAGGACCTGTAGACGAGCAGCCAGTGCTCTTAACCTCTGAGACATCTCTCCAGCCCTTAATTCAATCATCTTAACAATTACTCCAAAAAAGTTGCAAATTAAGATCCTTTGTTGGTACAAAGGAGGCATGTTGTACGTTGGAAGGTAGGGCTTTCCAAAGTATGGTCTTTCAGAGTATCTTCTCTGCTCTGAAAGTCCAAATATGGGATTAAAAGGTAAACATACTGCTGTCTATCTAGAGAGCATAAAATCAAGGCCACTCCATAGTAGAATTGAAGCTAATAGCGTGAAGGCCATCACAACTTCACTTGTCATACATAATACGGCACATTCTTCACTCAGACAGATGGCCAGTCCAGCATCCTGTATGTACAGACTGAGCTAGTGCTCTACCGCTGGCTATGTTACCAGCTTGCGTGTCTTTGAAGGTGGAGTAACTGTGATCCATACTTTATACTTACATCTGCTGAAGTCAAAAGCTGGCTGTAGACTGGCACAGAGGAAAGCCTGGCAGCTGGAGCACTTGAGCATGTCACATTCAACTGTGATCCAGCCATATTTTGCACAGATAAGTGGAGACAGCTCAGGGGGCTTCCCTGCCCATTTCAAAGAGTATTCATGTTAAGAAAAACCACATACATGAAATCCAAGCACAATTAAAACTTGAACACATTTTTAGCAGACACTAAATAAAATGGCCCATACAATTCCCAGCACTGGGGAGGCAGAAACAGGTGGATCTCTGAGTTCAAGGCCAACTTGGTCTACAGAGTTAGTTCCAGGACAGTCAGGGATACATGGAGAAACCATGCCTTGAAAAAGAAAACCCAAAAATTCTATCAGGGAACTCCTGATAGATGATAAAGTATCATCTAGGGTCATCACATGTTGGGGACCATCACCATCCTCACTCCTCAGGCCTCTGAGATAGAAAATTACTGCCTCGTAAGAAGTAAGCAGAATGTTCAGCAGGACATTCCTAGGTACAGGCTTGCAGTTTTACAACCAGTTAAAGAATAGCTCAGGATATTCCTCCTGTTGTAGCTTTACAGCCAGTTAAAGAATAGCTCAGGATATTCCTCCTGCTGCAGTTTTATAGCCAGTTAAAGATTAGTTCAGGGCATTCCTTCCACTGACCCTTTCACCCTGCCCACTTGCAACCCCTCCCCCCACATCCTGTCCATGGTCCTATATAAGCTTCCCCTGAGAAAATAAAATTTGACAGCTTGATCAGAATACGCACTTGCTGTTATTCTTCTCCTCCCTTACCCTTCCATTCCCCTAGGTGTCTCCCAGTTCGTCATTGACTGCCCCGCAGGTTGGGGCAATCACCATCCCTGACTTCAAGCTTCATTATAGAGTTATAGCAAAAACAGCTTGGCATCAAAAACAGACAGGTGGACCAATGGAATCAAGTTGAAAGTCCTGATATCAACCCACACACTTATGAAGACCTAATTTTTGACAAAGGAGCTAAAAATATAAAATGGAAAAAAGAAAGCATCTTCCAGTACAGAGAAACTCTTTCTCAAAAAACCAAAAAAAAAAAAAAAAAAAACAAAAAAAAAAAAAAACAAAAAAACAAACAAACCACCCACCAACAACAAAAAAGAAAGCATCTTCAACAAATGGTGCTGGCTGGCTGTCAACATGTAGAAGAATGCAAACAGATCCAGATCCATATCTATCACCATGCACAAAACTCAAGTCCAAATGGATCAAAGATCTCAATATAAATCTATCCACACTGAACCTCATAGAAGAGAAAGTGGGAAATAAACTTGTATGCATTGGCACAGGAGACCACTTCCTAAATAGAACACCAGTAGCACAGACTCTGAGAACAACAATTAATAAATGGGACCTCCTGAAACTGAGAAAGTTCTGTAAAGCAAAGAACATGGTCAGTAAGACAAAACGGCTTCCTACAGAATGGGATAAGATCTTCACCAACCCCATATCTGACAGAGGGCTAACCTCCAAAATATACAAAGAACTCAAGAAACTAGACATTAAACTACAAAATGATCCAATTAAAATACGGGGTATAGACCTGAACAGAAGTCTCAACAGAACAGTCTCAAATAGCAGAAAGACCCTTAAAGAAATGCTCAACATCCTTAGTTGAGCTCCTGGAGTACAATCAAAGTGAGGGAGAATTGATAATATGAACAAAGGAGTCAAGACCATGATAGGAATCAGCAGACTCTGACAACTGGGGAACCCGCATAAGACCAAACTAGACTCCCTGAATATAGGTGGCAATGGTGCAGCTGGGTCAATATATAAGGCCACTGGCAGTGGGCCTAAGATCTAACTCTAATGCACAAACCAACTTTGTGAGAGATACCTTACTTAGCCTAGGCACTGGCCATGCGTGGGGGGTGTAGGGATAAGAGCAGGCTTGGTTCTACCTCAACTAGATGATGGGACAGTCTTAGTAGACTTGCTAGGGGAGGCCTTACCTTCTCCAAGGAGCAGAAGGGAGGCGAGAGGAGTATGGGGAGAGGAGGGGAGAAGAGGGGGGAATAGGATTGGAATGTAAAAAAAGAAAAAATTAAAAAAAAAAAAAACAAAACCATGAGGGCCTAAAGGAGCTGTGGGATTATGGACAGCTCCGGGGAAAGGTGAAATAAGAGGGCAGGAAGGGGGGAAAAAAAAAAAAAAGAAATACATTACTTTTACATATGTTTGTGTGTGTACACATACAGGTGTGCAGGTACCCATAGAGGCCACAAAAGGGCATTAGATTCCTGGAGCTGGAGCTGTGGGCAGTTGTGAGCCTTCAGTGTGAATGCTGGGAACTGAATTCGGGTCCTCTGAAAGCGTAGAAAGTACTCTTAACCACTGAGCCACCTCTCCAGCCCTACTTTGAATTTTCTGTTTTGACAGGGTCTTACTACATATTCCAGACTAGTTTCCAATGTGTGACTTTCCTTAATAGTCTCCCAAGTGCTGGGGTTATAGGCATGTACCACCACATCCCATTTAGTACATGTGTTATAAATATCAGACAGCATGTTTTTTGATTTTTAAAGACAGGGTTTCCCTTTGTTGCCCTGGCTATCCTGGAACTTGCTCCATAGGCCAGGCCAGATTAAACTATGAGACCTGCCTGCCTCTGCCTCCAAAGTACTGGGATTAAAGGCATGGGCTCCCACCACTACCTGGCAACAGATAGTATCTTTAACTATGTATCTGGGAAAGTGTCCTTTAACATTTATGGATCCTGAATAGTAAAAATTTCATTGCTTTATTTACTTTAAGAGATTTTATTTTGTTGGGTATGCTGGTGCATACCACCACTCTACAGGCAGAGGCAGGCAGATCTCTGAGTTTGAGGCCAGCCTGGTCTACAGAGCAAGTTCCAGGACAGCCAGGGCTACACAGAGAAACCCTGCCTCAAAAAGCAAAAACAAACAAAACAGGCCACAGACAGATTTTATTTTAGGGGCTGGAGAGGGAACTCAGCACTTATAAGAGTGTGCTCCTCTTACAGAGGGCTAGAGTTTGATTCCCAAAAGCCACATGGAAGTTTACAACTGCCTGTAACTCCAGCTCCAAGCGATCTGATGTCCTCCTCTGGTCCCTGTGAACACTCACAATCATGTGCACATACCATACATATACAATGCAAATTTTAAAAAAAGTTACTAACGACCTCTGCAAAAGCAGAGTAGGGAACTTTAAGGCAGCTCTAGCCCTGCTTCCTGGTCTCGTGCCTTTGGGTAACTCTGCCCGGAAATGAGCTAATCTGTTAACTTGTGGGGCCAGTGAGATGCTCAGTGGGTAAAGTGAGCCTGGGGCTAAGCCTAACAATCTGAGCTTTGTCTCTGGGACCCACAGGATAGAAGGGAGAACAGAGTTCCACAAGCTGTCCTCTGACCTCCACATGTAACTAACTATGGCACCCACACATTCACATACATACACATGTCTACACACACTAAGGAAGTACACATAATAAGAAGTTAATTTTAAAATGAATATTGATGGCCTGGTGTTGGTGGCGAATGCCTTTGATCCCAGCATTTGGGAGGCAGAGGCAGACTGATCTCTGTGAGTTCGAGGCCAGCCTGGTCTACAGAGTTCCAGGACAGCCAGCTACAGAGAAACCCTGTCTCAAAAAACCAAAAAAAAAAAAAAAAAAAAAAAAGTGGTCTACATCTTTAATCCCAGTACTTGGGAGGCAGAGCCAGGAAGATCTGTGAGTTTGAGGCCAGCCTGGTCAACAAATTGAGTTCCAGGATAGCCAGTGCTACATAGTGAGACCCTGTCTCAAACCAAACATTTAACAAAACATTTAACCCCCCCCAAAAAAACAAACAAACAAACAAAAAAACCTAGAACACAAACAAACTAACTAACTAACCTGGCTTTCTTGTTCACTGTGATGGAAGCCAGCTCCAAGTTGTGAACTGTTCTAATAGAGTCCCATATAATAAGGAAACAAGGGAGGGTTTTGACCATTCCACAGCACAGGCCTAAAGCCCTCAGGAGATAGTAACAAGACAGTGAACCTCTAATAATCTTAGAGACAGTCTGGAACTGGATCCTCTCCTATCTATCTAACACTGGATAACCTCCATGGCTGCCTTGAAGGGAACCTGAACCTCTGCTACACTGCTGAGCATAGTGGCACACATTTGTAATCCCCACATCAAAGAGGCAAAGGCAGAAAGGTCATGAGTTCAAAGCCAGCCAGGGTTGTATAACAAGTTCCATGTCTACCTTGGGCCATATAGTTAAGACCCTGCCTGAAAACAAAAACAAAACACAAAATACAAAAACAAATTGGGCTAGAGAGCTCACTCAGTAGCTAAGAAAACCTGCAGCTGTTCTTCCAGAGGACCCAAGTTCAGTTCCCAGCACATGCTTTGGGTGCTCACAACTGCCTGTAACTCTTGCTATACATCTGATACCTTCTCCTGGTTTCCTTGGGCATCCCCCCACCCCCAATGGTATATACACGAGCAGATACATACATTTAAAAACAAACAAAATTAAACCAAAACTACTGTGTCTGGCCCACAGTCCACAGAATTTGTGTGATAATAGTCGTTTAAAGCCACTAAGTATTAGAACAACAGTGACTAATATACAAAGGGGATCTAGAAATTGTCAACAGAGTAGTTAGACCACAATTAGACCACAGTCCTGGCTCCTCTACAGGCTAGCAGGGTGTCTCGGGCTAGTCATGTAACCTACTCTCATGACTTTTTTGTTGTTGTTTGTAAAATGAATATAACAGAGCTGGGAATGTGGCTCAGGGGGAAAGTGTTTGCCTGGCATACATAAGGTCCTAGGTTTGACACCCAGCTTTGCCCTCCACCAAAAGCAAATAAACACCAGTACGGCAGTAAAATTACTTATTTTCACAGGAGTGAGTTCGAGCTCAAAAGTGAGGATACATGTGGAAACAGCTATTCCTTCTCTCAGGGTTTCATTTTGCTTTGTTCTTCTGTAAAGAGAAAAGGTTAGCTGGGCATGGTGACTCCCATTTATCATCCCAGCATTTGGGATCCAGGCAGAACTATAAAGTTGACCTTGGGATCAACAAACAAACCAAAAGATGTGATCCATCCCTCAACTGATCCTTTAAGGAATAACATATTACGGTGCTAATTTTCATAGAAAAGTTTCTACCAACACTGATTCTTTGGTTTAAAATATCAGAGTAAAGGGGCTGGAGAGACGGCTCAGCAGGTAAGAGTACTGGCTGTTTCAGTTAAATTCCCAGCACCCACATGGTGGGTAACAACCATCTGTTAACTCCATTCCAGAGGATCTGATGTCCTTTTTTGGACACTGTACACACGTAATTCACACACAGGCAAAACACCAACACACATAAAGCAAACACAAAAGATCCAAGCACACACTATAGGACTCTAGAGTAACAATTCTGCAATTTTGCAACAGGCTACCCCTTACACTAACTGAAAAAGGATATAGAAAAGGTTTCCACTCTATGAAAAAAGGCTTCTTTGCTTGTAGATTCCAATGGGGGCTCTTCTGCTTGAGGCGATCCATTGACTGACTGGAATGTGGCAGATGTGTCCTTTCTGAAACCAAGAAGTAGGAGTGTTACTTAAATCTTCTGAGTCCAGCTTATTTTTTTTTTTTTTTTTTTTTTTTTTTGGAGATAGGGTTTCTCTGTGGCTTTGGAGGCTGTCCTGGAACTTGCTCAATAGACCAGGCTGGCTTTGAACTCATAGAGATCCACCTGCCTCTGCCTCCCGAGTGCTGGGATTAAAGGCCTGAGCCACTACCGCCCAGCTGAGTCTAGCTATTCTATGCATATTACATATCAAACCCAAACTAGATTTTAAGTTTCTAAAAATCATTTCAACTGTCACCATTTTAGTCAAGCCATTCCTCTCCTTAATTCAGCCATTTTCTTCATAATACTCATTACATAGATTCTAAATTCTTCAATCTGGCAACTCTTTAAAGTTTAGCCAGACTCTCCTAGCTCATTCACAGTTCTCCAATAATATTTTGCATAACTTTGGTATCAAAACTACAAAATAAGGCCTTCAAGGATTCAGGTATTGACTAATAATAATAATAATAATAATACAATTTAAACCACCTCAGAGGAAAAAAATTCTTTTCTTTTTCTGAGACAGAGTCTCAACTCTATAAGCCAGGCTGGCCTGGGATCCACAGCAATCCTGCTTCATCCTCTAAGTGTTGGGATTACTACTGTGTATATACATGCATGTGTGCATGTGTGATAAACACATGAATGAATGCTCCTGGGCATATGCATGGAGGTCAAAGGACAATTTTGGAGTCAGGTCTACTTTTCCACTTTTATGTGGGTTCAAGACTTGAACTCAGGTCACCAGACTTACTGGCAAGTACCTTTAATGCTTGCATTGTGTTATCTATGAGTGTGGGGTTGAGTCTCATGGCATGCCTCTGGAGTTCAGAGGGCAATGTCCAGGGATCAGTTCTTTCCTTCCACCCTTAAGTAGGTTTCAGGGAGGTAACTCAAACATCAGGTTTGCACAGCAAGTGTTTTATCTACTGAGCCATCTGGACTATCTCTGTTTTGTTTGTTTCTTAAGAGACTGGGTCTCATTTTGTAACATAGGCTAGTCCTGGAACTCACTACATAACAAGCTGACCCAGAATTTACATCAATCTTCTTGCTTCAGACTTTCAAGTGTTGGTATTGCAAGTGCAACCCACTATGCTATGCTCAGCTAGAAACTTCTTTAGCAGTAAGATAACACCAATAACTATGACTTGGAAGAAAAAGAAATTATTCCAAGAATCTTCCTCAGACATTTACAGAGAGCCTCAAGAAGGAGTTCTTAGTGGGGTGGGGTGGGGATCAGAATATCCCTAAACCTAGATGGCAATTATATAACATTTATTTCATAAATTTCTGAGAAATATAGTATGGCTTCAATTTCAAGGTTAAGAAAACCAAACCCACTGTAGTCTGAGCAGTATCTGTGAATTTGTCACCAAGGAAACAAAATATTTACTTTAACTCTCTCTCTCATCCCTCTCTCCCTCCCCACATCTCTCTCTGACAGGGCCTCAACTTGGCCTGAGACTTCAGAACCTCCGCTCTGCCTCCACCTGCACACCTGAGTTGTGTGCCACCACTGAAGGCTTAATGTAGTGCTAGGGATCAAATCCTGCGCTCAGTGCACACTGGGCTAGCTATACTCCTGGCCCAGCATTAACTAATTAATTAAGGAAGGACGGCGGGATGGAAATGGCATGCCACCACCTTTACTTACCTTCTTGATAACTACTTTACTTTACCGTGTAATTGGTTTCGTTTATGATCCCGTCTACATTTGCTTCATGCATTTAAGAAAAGGGGTTCCTACGCGTCCTCAGACTGTGAGAACCCACCGCATGAACCCTAACTAGCATTCAGGTTTTGCTTATTCAGCTAACAGCCTTCTCCCTCAAAAAAAAAAAAAAAAAAAAAAAGGCTTTTCACAAGATTTCACTAGGGATGCAGCATCAGGTACATCCGGAGGCTACCGAAGCCAAGCAATCAGAGAAGCCCAGCTTCTTTCCCATCCTAGGAAGAATTCGACCCCAACCACCAGTCACAGATTGAAGTTAACGCGCCCCGGGCCCCCGCCCCGCGACCCCCGCCCCAGTTCCAGGCCCAAGTTCCCAAAGTCACAACTATTTCCAGCGCCCAAAGCACAGCCTGGGGAACTCACGCTTCTGTGCCTCCCTCTTCCGGGACAATTCCCTCATCTATCAGCTGCCGAACTTTCTGGGGTGTTCCTTCAGGGGAACGAACAACTGCACCCCAAGTCTTTTCAACACCCGCGGCGAACAGCGGCCCCTCGCTGGGAGCCGCCATCTTGGTCCGTCCCTCAGCTGTGTCCCTGCGCGTCGGAAGGCTCAAGAACTTCCGTTCTGGGTTAAGATCCGCCCCTCTGGCATCTCAAAATATTGGCCTCAGGCCCCACCCCTTCCTGGTTATCTAAAATGATTTAAGAGTAATTATAGGGAGGGTCATTGGTGGCTCACGCCTTTAAACCCAGTACTCGGGAGACAGAGACAGGCAGATCTCTGAGAGTTCGAGGATATCCTGTTCTACAGAGCTAGATCCAGGACAGGTTCCAAAACAATACAGAGAAACCCTGTCTCGGAAAAAAAAAAAAAAGAGAGAGAGAGAGAATGATCACAATATTTAAGACTGAACGTAGGTGGTTTCTCTCCATGAACTAGCATATATATAGGTAGATAGATATAATTTTTTTTCAGGATAGGGTCTCTTTATGCAGCCTTGGCTGACCTGGAACTCGTTCTGTAGACCAGGCTGGCCTCAAATTTAAAGTGATCTAATTGTCTTGGCCTCCTGAATGCTGGGATTAAAGGTGCGCACCACTATTGCTCAGCTAAGATTTTCTTTTTTGATATAGGATTTTATGTAGTCCTGCAAGTCAAGAAATCCAATTGCCTCTGCCTCCTAAGTATTGGCATTAAACGTGTGAGCCACCACAATAAAGGAGTTTAAAATCGACTTCTCTCCAGACTTAGCAGAGATGAAGGAAACAGCAATCCTCAACTGAGAGCAAATAACTTGAAACCCTTCTTAGGATTGTTGTGAGTGGGAGAAGCGTTTAGCTTTGACACCATCCTCTTTTGTTTAGCAAACTATATTAACTATTGCCTTGATATAGTAGGAACTGTCAATAAAAGAGTGAACCAAAGAGATTTACATTGTTTTTGCTGTTGTTGGCCATGCTGGGGATCTAGCTCATAGCGTCACACAAGCAAGGTAAGCACTCTATCCCTGAGCCACATCCCTTGCTAGACACAACTGGTTCTGAGTAGAGTTTGACATCAAGCAAGTTGCTTTCCTGTCCTACTGTTTGTTCATTTGTCCTGTGCCACTGGCAAACCAAACCAAGACCTTGATGCCAGTGCTCTACCACTGAGCTTAAGCCCCACACCCTTCCTATAATTTTTTTGTTTGTTTGTTTTTGGTGTTTTCGAGACAGGGTTTCTCTGTGTAACTTTGGAGGCTGTCCTGGAACTCACTCTGTAGACCAGGCTGGCCTCAAACTCACAGAGATCCACCTGCCTCTGCTTCCCGAGTGCTGGAATTAAAGGCATGTGCCACCACCACCTTGCTCCTTTCTATAATTTTAAAATTATGATTATGCATGCTTCAAAGGAGGCCAATTGAGGATCTTGGCCCATTGAGGACCTCTTTGATGCCTCTGACACTCAGGAGTAATAGAAACTCCAGGCCAGTCTTAGCTATGACATTCAGGGCCAGCCTAGGCTACGTTTCAAAAGGAAGTGGGCCTGGAGAGAAGACTCAGCAGCTAAGAGCATTTGTTGTTCTTGTAGAGGATCTAGATTCAGTTCCCAGCATCCGGGGCTTTCTTTGAGCTTCCATGGTGCACATACATACATGCAGGCAAAACGTTCATACACATAAATAAATAAACCTTTAAAGGTTTCTTTTCAAAGGGAAGGTGGGGAGCTGGAGAGGAGGCTTAGTGGTTAAGAGCACCGTCAGCTTGCCTGCTTTTGCAGAGGACGTGATTTGGTTCCTGGCACCTAGCACAACCTCCTAGGTGCGGCATGCACCACCAGCACCCAGCGATCACTTTTTTTTTTAAATATAGAGCAGTAGACAGGGAGATGGAAATGGGCCCAGTCTTAGTAGTTGATGAAGTTGTTGGGAAGAAATCTGCATGAGATCTTCCAAAACCTCCAGCTGGATGACTGATGTGTAGGAAGAGTGAAAAAAGACTTTTTTTCCTATGGACTCCTGACTCCAGCACTGTTCCCAAACACTGGACCCTGAAACCTATGTATCTAGCTCTTGGGAAGCAGAAGCAGGCAGATCTCTGCAAGTCTGAGGCCACCTGGTCTACATAGTTCCTATAAGAAGGCCCTGCTTCCAAAACTGGAAGGGACAAAGGAATTTTTACTCCAGAATTTGGTTATATGTCCTGCCGGCCAAGAGCCAGAAATTTCAGCAAAACTGAAAATAGCTTTCAAAGATAATACTAATTTTCCTGAAAGCATCTTATTTTCCTCTAACAAGATTATGTTTATTTATATGTTTTGTTTTTGAGACAATTTTTTCTGTTTAACAGAGCCATGGCTGTTCTGGAACTTGCTTTGTAAATCAGGCTGGCTTAGAACTCACAGAGATTTACTTACTTGCCTGTGCCTTCCAAGTACTGGGTTTAAAGGTGTGTAACACCAAGCCTGGCAGCAAGAATGTTATATAGTAATAATAAGGCTGGCAGTTGGATCTTTGAATTCTAGGCCAGCCTGGACTACAAAGCAAGGCCAATCAGGGCTACACAGAAAAATCCTGTCTCAGAAACCTAAAAAAGAAAAGAAATAAAAAAGGAAAAAGAATGTTTTAATAAACAATTTATGTAGAGCTGGAATGCCTGCGGCCTTGAGCTCATAAACCCACCTTAAAGTGCCATTTATTGGGATGGTGGGGGCACACACCTTTAATCCCATCACTCAGAGACAGGAGGATCTCTGTAAGTTTGAGGCCAGTCTGGTCTACAGAGTGAGTTCCAGGGCAGCCAGGGCTACACAAAGAAACCGTGTCTTGAAAAGCCAAAACCAAAAGAAAGAAAAAGAAAAAAATGCCATTTTCAAAAGGAAATCTTTTGAGAAAAACAAGAAAACTGTATTTTTTTAGCTAATTTAAAATCTTTAATATCTAAACTTTGCTTAATCTTTATTTTTTGCCCCTCCCTCCTTTCTTTCTTCCTTCCTTTCTTTCTTTCTTTCTTTCTTTCTTTCTTTCTTTCTTTCTTTCTTTCTTTCTTTCTTTCTTTCTCTTTCCAGGCTGGGTCTTACTATGTAGCCATGCTGTCCTAGAATTCACTTTGTAGACCATGTTACCCTTGAACTCATGGAGATCTACCTGCATCAGCCTCCCAAGTGCTGTGATTAAATATGTACACCAGCACTTCTTAGCTAAATCTTTTCTTTTGCTACATATCTATTACTATTATTTTTTTCTTTTAGGAGTGGGATGTATGTGTGTGTACATGTTGTTGTATCTATGTGTATGCACTCATGTGCATATAGCAATGTGTATAGCACAGAGTTTGATGTCAGCTGTTGATGGGAGATGTCATTCTGTAAATATGTTTCTCTTATTGGTTAATAAAGCACTGTTGGCCAACAAGGAAGCAAGATAGGCAGGACTGGGAGACAAGGAGGATTCGGGGAAGTAGTAGGGAGGAGTCAACATGTAGAGTCTTGAGAGAACAGAGGTCTGGGCCCTCTCTCTGATAAGATAAACCCACGTGTAAATACTTAGAACAATAGAAATGGATTAATATTTAAGACAGAGCTAGCCAGTAAGAAATGATAGTAACAGGATAACAGAATTATATCTAATATAGCATCTCTGTGTTATTTGTGGCTGGCATGGCAGTGGGACCAGGTCAGTGAGAAAAACTACTGGTAACAAGCTGTCTTCCTCAGTCACTCTCCATTTATTTGTTTGAGACAAGGCCTCTCAATTCACTGATTTGGTCTCAACACAACACAACACAACACACACACACACACACACACACACACACACACACACACACACATGTTGCAGCCAGCCTGACAATATATAACCCACATAGCTTATATCTAGTTTTGTGTGTGTGCATATGCATATGTGTGAGGGCCAGAGGTCAACCTTGGATATCTACCTTGGGTTTTTTTTTTTTGTTTTGTTTTGTTTTGTTTTGTTTTGTTTAGCTTTGCTTTATAAGACTTTTTAAGCTTGGCCTTTTCTGTGTAGCACTGGCTGTCCTGGAATTCACTCTGTAAACCAGGCTGGCCTTGAACTCACAGTGATCTACCTGCCTCTGCCTCCTGAGTGCCGAACACAGGTGTGTGCCAACACAGCCTGACTATGGCTGCTGGTTAAGAACAGTTGCTAAGACCTGGGTTTGGTGCCCAGTGCCCTGTAACTCAAGTTTTAGGGAAATCTGAGGCCCTCTTACCTCTACGGTCACGGTATACACATGGTGCCTCTGTCTCCCAAGTGCTGGGATTGAAGGTGATCACCACCAGGACCCAGCTAGAAATTCTTTAAAAAATCAACATTACAAATAAATAGACAAGCAAACAAGTAAATAAATTCTAGGTCTACATCTTGGAAACAACTCAAATTACTGGGCTTCTTGGAATCTAGTTTTGCTAAACAGAACCCTTTTGTGCTCTAATAGTAATCGAATGTTCAATTGAGCATGGGGGGAGGGGGAAGTGGGGAAGTGTTAAAGGCCCTGAGGGAGGGGGATGTAGCTCAGTTGGGATGTGTGTGCCTAGCATACACCATGTAAATCGGGCAAAATGGCCCTTGGGAAGTGGAGGCAGGAGGATAAGAGGTTCAACATTTTTATCCTTTGCTCCAGGTTTTTTTGTTTTTTTTTTTTTTTTTTTTTTCTGAGTTACATAAGTCTCTCTTAAACAAACAGAAAGTTCTGTAGTTCATCCTATGCTCCACAGTAGAGCCGTCTACTTGACTATCTCCAGGGAAGATTTCTCTAGTTTTTTCCTAGGCCCTGGGCAGGGTTTCCCACAAATCCCACTCTTAATCAAATGACTTCTTTTTTCAGAGTGATTTTCAGCTCACAGCAAATTAAATAGAAAGTACAGAGAGTTCACAGCCACCCTGTCCCTGCTGTGTAGTCATTCCATCCATCAACACACTGCACCAGCATGTAGCTCATTTGTTAGAATCAACGAACCGGTATTGACACATCATTACCAGCCAAAGTTCACAGTCTACACAGTGTAATCTAGAAGTGTTCCTTCGGGAACCATTTTTAAACACCTTTCTATGGGGGGGGGGACCAAATGTACTTTTTAAAAACTAGAGTGAGAATACAATGAACTCTGAGGACCCATCACCCACCTACAGTTAACATAGATTCTTAGCAATTCTAATCTGAATTATCATCTTTTCCAGGGTCCTCCATCTCACTCTGGCACATCCCTGCCGCACTCCCATCTTGCATTATTCTAAAACACATACTAAATATTAATATCATAGTGTTTTAAATTTATTTATTTTTATGTGCATAAGTGTGTTTGCCTGCATGTTTGTCTGTGTACCTGGAAAGACCAGAAGAGGGAATCAGATCTCCTGGAACTGAAGTTACAAATGGTTGTGAATTTACTATGTGTGTTCTGAAAATTAAGCCTTAATCTTCTGAAAGAACAGCCAGTACTCTTAACCACTGAGCCATTTTCTCGTTCTATCACAGGGGTTTAGCTATAAATATTTCCACACAATTTTCTTTCCTTAAGTTTTTTTTGTTTATTTGTTTTTGTGTTTTGTTTTTTGAGATAGGGTTTCTTTGTGTAACAGTCCTGACTGACATGGAACTCATTTCACAGACCAGGCTGGTCTTGAACTCACAGAGATCTGCCTGTCTCTGCCTCCTGAGTGTTTAGATTAAAGGTGTGCATCACTACCACCTGCTCCAAGATTTATTTTTTTTTAATGTATATGCGTCAGAGTTTGCATGTATGAATGTATACCATGTTCTTGTCAGTCACAGAGGTTAAAAAGGTTGTTGAATCTCTTGGAACTGAAGTTACAGAAGGTTTTGAGCCACCATGTAGGTGCTGTGAATAGAATACAGCTCCTCTGGAAGAGCAACCAGTGCTCTTAACTGCTAAGCTATCTCTCCAGCTAACCACCCTCACTATGCAGCTCTGGCTGGCCTGGAACTATGTAGAACAAGCTAGCCTCCAATTCATAGAGATCCACCTGCCTCCTCCACCTCTTGAGTGGCTGTAATTAAAGGTGTGCAACACCATGTCCAGCCACTTTTTAAAGGGTTATTTATTTTTATGTATGCGTTTTGTGTATGCCTGCACAAAGTTATGTGTACCACATGTGTACAGGAGAAACTGAACTGCAGACAGTTGTGAACTGCTTGTTGTAGATGCTAGGACTCAAACCTAAGTCCTCTAGAAGAGCAATAAGCACTCTTATCTGCTGACTCATAGCTCTAAAAAAAAGATTTTAAATATCGAAGGCAAGGAATTATAATCAGTTCACCAAACCCAAGATGAGTGATAAATAGGTGTTTATTAGGGATGAACTTACACAGATAACAATAAATAACTGTTGAGGTGTTTCTGTTCCAAGGATTCAGACCCTGCATCCCTGTTGGGGCTTCTGTCCCCCACTCCTCTACCTTAAACAGGTCATGTCCACACCTGTAACCATGCCCAAAAGGTATGGCCACTGTTACAAGTTCACAGTCAAGATACCACTACAATTCTCCTTTTAGTACAAAGAAAAAAGTTTATGCTTGAAACAAAACTATATACAATAATAGCACATATAAAGAATATTCTAGGAGAAGGAAAGGTAAAAACAGACACAATTTAAGACCTACAACCAGTAAAGCAACATAGAGCAATTGACATATACTACATGTCCAGACCCAGGGTAAAGGCATAACAGAGATTACAATGAAGCGGTCCTAAACTAGAAAGTTTAAGAAGAGAGGACAATAGCTGTGACAGTTTAATCTTCAACCTCATCAGAGACCCAAGAAGGATGATAACATTACTACGGTAGACAGGAAGTGCAAGTGAGTGACTTCCAAAAGGTGCAAGTGAAGACTGAAACAGCAGACTACCTGGACAGTTACCCAGGGTCTCATAACAGCATTGGGGCAGTCAGCTTTGGCTAAGGCCTAGAGTATCTGACAGGCCAAAACAGAAGCAGGAAAGTTGAAAGACTGTCTTATCCTGACTTGGCAGGGTTCAGCATTTTCTTTAAGTTTATGTCACGCTAGCCCAGTAGGACAGCATGTCCAAAATCAGTGGTTGAGGTGGGGGCAGTTCTATGCCCAAGAGGCCAGTGGCCGAGGAGAGAATGAACTCCAGAAGGAGCGACATCAGTGCCCAACATACTCTTGGGAATGCCCAGCCCAGTGCTATCAGAAGCGATTGTGTCTCATGTCAACAGAGTACTAAATTATTAAAACATTTAAATGTCATATTCTGTAGGTCTTTGAAGTGTTTGAAGATCAAATATCTATGTCTGACTAACCTCATAGGTATAAGAAGCATGGGTAACTATAATCTGTAATTCTCAGAAGCATAATTGTTCAATGGCTGAAGCTTCCCAGAATAATTTAGCAAGGGCAATGACTTCAAAAAAAATGTAACTATATACATATATTTATTTACTATATACATATATATATTTGATCCCAACAACAGAGGTAGAACTGAAATGAATAGACCACAGGTAGAACTGTATAAAATACCCTAAATTGTATCAATATACAAAATAAAGTAAATATATACAAAATATCTTAAATAGAAAGAGGATTCTACACAGTCAACATAAAAGAATCTAACAATGTATATCATCTATAGCTAATAGTTGCTAAAAATAGTTCACAAGAAGATATGCTAATCTACGTATTCCATCCTAACCATACCCTTAAACTTTTCTAAGAGATACCCGAGTTTAACCATCACCTTGCATGCCCAATCCTACACAACTTAAAACCAACCCTAAGCAGCTGATAATTATCCTTTTTTCAGTGATGAGAGAAAAAAAAATAACCTTAATGCCAACAGTAGGGAAAGGGGGCATTGTTTTCTTAGAATTACTTTCTGCTATAATAGGGTGACGGTGGCTCTACAGGACCCTGTAGGGAAAAAATAAATAAATAAACAAATAAATGAATAAATAAAATAAAGCAATGGTAAAGCCTCTAGAGGACTAGCTGTAACATTTGCCCCTGGTCTCTGAGGGGTAGGTGATGCTTCACTGAAGTTCTTATCTGGAGCTCTGGCCAGAGTGTTATAAGAAGGCGCACAACAGGCTGAAGAGATGGCTCAGAGGTTAAGAGCACTGACTGCTCTTCCTGAGGTCCTGAGTTCAATTCCCAGCAACCACATGATGGTTCACAACCATCTATAATGAGATCTAGTACCGTCTACTGGTGTGCAGGCATCATGCAGGCAGAACACTGTATACTAAATAAATAAAATCTTAAAAAAAAAAAAAAACGAAGGTGTACCATCTCAGCTAGCTAATCTGGAATTGTCTACAGTATTAGTCCCAAACTGGTCCTAGAGTGGTGTTTACTAGTTCAGAGACAACAAGTTGAATCAAGTGGAATTGGTGTAGTGGGGCCCCATCTTCTTTCCAGAGACTTCAAAGATTGTTAGGAAATTTGATTGTTCACTGTGGGAGACTTAAGCATTAATAGCAACACAGAAAGTTTAACTTTAATAGGTATACATACCAGGAGACGAGGAATGTTCTGGGAAAGGTAAGGATGAAAATAAGTATGAGGGAAATTAGGATTTTTGGACAAATAACCGAGTCCAATTGGTGTTCCCGGTATGTGTGTGGGTGTGGGTCCCTACACGGGAGCTTGGGCAACTACTAGTAGCCACACCCTTGAAGAAAAATGATCGTCCTGTCCTCCAGCAGCCATCAGTTTTCCCTAGTTCCTCACCTAAAAGTTGAGCCTCATGACACCCTTTGCTCCCATACACACATACCTATGCTGGAATGTTGGTCAGCTTAATTTCCTGCAGGCAACCCAGGCCACTATTCATTTCAAAAGCAGTGAGCAGAGTTTCACAGGACTTCTTCCCGTCTTTCAGCTCCTACATTCTCTCTGCCTTTACCCACGGAGCCATTCACCTGCCCTCAAGCTGACTGCATAATCATGTTATGTTCTGATCTGAGGGTACATTTTTTTTTTTTTTTTTTTTTTTGAGACAGGGTTTCACTGGCTATCCTGGAATTTGCTCTGTAGACCAGGCTGGCTTCGAACTCACAGAGATCCAACTGTCTCTGCCTCCCAAGTGCTGGGTAGTGGTACCACTGCCCATTTTTTTTTCCCTGAAGGTACATATTGTCATGCGATGCTAGGGGTGGCTGGCATTCCAGAGGAAGATCTCTTAATTATTAAAGGTGGCAAAATGATGTTAATCTACCATACCTTGTTTATATAGAATACTCCTATAAAGATGAATTTTCCTTACATTAGTATTGGGTTATTTAGTTGATATAATTCTTTTTTTTTAATGTATGTGTATGGATGTTTTATATGCAAGTATGTCTAGTCACCTTATGTGAACATGGTGCCATGGCGGTCAAAAGAGGGAATTAGATTCTCTGGAACTGGGGTTACAGATGGTTGTAAGCTGCCATGTAGGTATTGGGAATCAAATTCAGGTCCTCTGGAAGAGGAACCTGTGCTCTTACCTGAGTTGTCTCTCCAGCGTGGTGGCACAGTTCTTTAGAAAAATTAAAATGGGAGCTAGAGAGATGGCTGAGGGGGCTGGAGAGGTGGCTTAGAGGTTAAGAGGACTTGCTGCTCTTCCAGAGGTCCTGAGTTCTGTTCCCAGCAACCACATGGTGGCTCAAAACCATCTATAACAAGATCTGGTGCTCTCTTCTAACAGCCAGGCATACATATTCATGCAGGCAGAACACTATACATAATAAATAAACAAATCTTGTGTGTGTGTGTGTGTGTGTGTGTGTGTGTGTGTGTGTGTGTGAGAGAGAGAGAGAGAGAGAGAGAGAGAGAGAGAGAGAGAGAGAGAGAGAGAGAGAGAGAGAGAAAGAATTGATGCTCTTTAATTTTGTTTTTCATGGTTTAGAATCACAGACTTTATTTTTGGGGGCTGGTTGGGGAGCCTCATGTATCATAGACTAGCTTTAAACTCATTACACAGCCAAGGAACTTGAATTTATGAGCTTCCTATTCCTACCAATGAAGTATTGGGCTGGGATTAGAGGCAAGAGCCATCACAATGGAGCTTTGTTTAGCCTTGCCCACACATGTCTGGGTGTTTTGCCTTGTGTCTGTCTGTCTGCGAGCCACTTGCATGCCCAGCAACTAGAAGAGGTCATAAGATAGTGTTTGGTCCTGGATTTGGAGTTACAAATGAGTGTGAAATGCTATGTGGGTACTAGGAATCGAACCCAAGTTCTCTGTAAATTGAGCCAGTGCTCTGTACTCATCCTTCTAGCCTTTGGTTATCCCTGGTCAGTTTTTTTTTTTTGTTTTTTTTTTTTTTTTTTTTGAGACAGGAGTTTATATAGCTAAGGTAGGCCTTGAACTTGCTGTGTATCAGAGATTGGACTTGAATACCTGATTTTCCTGCCACCAACTCCTCAGTGCTGGGATTACAAAGGTGCCACCATTGGATTTTAGATGGTGGTGGGGACTGCAAACAGGTCTTGGTATGGGCTAGACAACTTCTTTAAGCAACTGAGCTACCTACATTCCCTAGTACCGAAGGCTCCCTTTTTTTCCCAGATGGCAAAGGTTTTTTATAAATTGCTTGATAATGGATAAAACGCTTCTTTTCCTACAGAAACTGGGTGTGGGGATACAATAGTACAAGGCTCGTGGTGACATGCAATTTGCTCATTGGGATCAAAGGACACTTCTCATCCCAGCTCTTTCTCCTCCCCTACCCCCAATCCTTAGGAAAAAAGAAAAAAAAGAAAAAGAAAAAGAAAAGAAAAAATCCAACGTGTGAGGTTCTCCTGTGTGAATCATCGTGGGGGCCAGGAGTTCATCAGATCAGATCTCAGAACCTTGCAAAGTTTTGTTCCCCTCGAGAAATTTATGTTTTTTTTCCCCTTATTTGGGAACAGCAGTGTGTATTTGCATTTTCCCACTTTGCACTGCGCTCCCCAAGTTCAAAGCCAAATTTTCTGTTTAATTTTGGAACAATGGGAATTTCTGACTTTGATTCTTTTAATTACACCGTCCTTTCCATTTGCTGTCATTTATTTAATTTTACATGTCTTTCATTCTGTATATTGTAAAAGAATTGAGGCTGGTCGTGTCCCCCCCACTCCCAACCCCCCAGCAAAACCATTTACACGGCCATCGGTCATCTATGAGAATATCTTTTTCTTGGCACGGCACACACAAGCCGTGTGTTATTTAAAGATCTTCACTGATGTATGTGAGGAGCCTGAAAGGTTTTCTTAATGGAGTTTCTTATTGTGTTTCTATGATTACTCTTAAGATTGCACGACTTAAAAGCTGTTTGCTCGGGACATGGCTTATACAGGGGACGGATCCCGCCAATGCCACTAAGAGACAAAACAATGATGAAACCCAGGAATATCTCGTTTTTTTTTTGGATTTCATCTCTGACTCCGCCCCCCACCCCATCCCCACCCCCCCGTGAGCCCTTTGTGTGTGCCAACAGTCGGGATGTCAGTCTGCAGAGCTGCGGACAGATACACTGACACCAAATGTGGGTGCATGAGATACTTCTGAATACAGTGCTTATGGGACAGAGTTCTGAAGCACCGACCATGCCCGGGGTAGCCGCCCAGTCTGGGAGTCTCTTCAGGCGTAGCCTCCCCGCTCGGTTTTCGACTGAGTGGTCTGAGGACCCAGAGTGGCGAAGAAGCGGGATCGCTCCGGGGAGTTGATGAGCTCTGCGAGCGGCTGCTTTTGCCTTTACTCCCCCCGCCCTGTTTTAGCTATAGCTATGGTTACCACGTCTCACCCCGTACCTGCCAAGAAAGCGACTGTTCATTGGCTCTCCGTCACCAAGGTGGCCAGCCATTGGTTGCTGGCGAGCCCGGCGCTCCCCCCGGCCCCTGTCTCCCTGGTCTCTTGAGGAGCCCGGGAAGGAGGCTCGGCTCGCGCTCCGGGGCAGGGGATTGCCGGGACCGGGCTGCGGCAATCGTTAGCGGGCCATGTCGGCTGCCCAGGGCTGGGACCGAAACCGTCGGCGGGGAGGAGGCGCGGCCGGCGGGGCCAGCGGGGGTAGCGGGGCCGGCGCTGCCGGCGGGGGTCGGGGCACCGGCCAACTCAACCGATTCGTGCAGCTCTCCGGACGGCCGCACCTGCCAGGTGAGTGGCGGGGCTGCTGCTGGCGAGAAGGTGGCGGCTGCCGGGCTGTGGCTGTGGCTCGGACACACGGCCGAGGACAGGGAGGCAGGCAGAGCACCGGGAAGGTGGCGTTGAGGTCAGGAGGGGACCCGAGCACGCCCGAAGAAAAGTCTGGCTGTGTCGACAGCTCGGTGTGGAGAGTTGTGTTTTCCTCTCGAAGCAGAGGCCACTGTCTCTTTGACATCCCCAAATGTTTGGCTTGTCCGGTTCCTAATCTTTCCCCTTCCGCAGGTTCATGTTGTGAAAGAAAGACATTGGTGTTTAGTTGTGGAAAATTATTTGGAAAAGAGTGCCAAATTAAGGAGAGGAGACAAGAGCAATACAAAGAGGGATTTTGTTTAAAAAAAAAAAAAAAGCCACCTAACTGTGTAAGAGTTGATTTTGAAACGGAGTAAGCTTGTGAAAGTGTGTGTGTGTGTGTGTGTGTGTGTGTGTGTGTGTAAGTGGGTGTATGTAGGGTGTGTGTGTGTGTGTGTGTGTGTGTGTGTGTGTGTGTGTGAATGTTGGCTGGGGAGTATATGGGAAAAAGAACCAAAAGACTAAGGGAAACGGTTGAATCATTAATATTTGGGGATGTCCAGAGACAGAATGGATAATGGTATCTAGATTGTAAAAGGGGAGAATACAGATAAAGAATAAACGAAATATGATGTTGTGACCCCGGTATCAAAACTGAAAATTGGAAAAATATGCCTATTTTGCTATAATTTCATGTTCTGATCTTTTTGAGTTCACATGCCTTAAAAATAAAAATAGCCCAACGTCAAAATGATATGTGTGTAAACAGTTTTAAAAGAATTCATTTATAAACGAATTTTCAGTTTGTTAAAAGGAAGGAAGAGAATTCAGTCATGCCCAGAATGCCAATCATTATATTGGGCAATCGTGGTTTTTCACCGTGAAGAGAACTGTCAGGAATGATGTATTAGACCTTCGCCATGTTTTTTTGTGTATGTGTGACTAATGTTAAGTTGATTGTATTGGTGATATATTTGTTTAGATCAGTTTTGGAAACCTCATGGTTTCTGAATTATGTTTACTACTGTTACTTGTGTTCTTTTAGGTAGTGAAAAAATCTGTTTATTAATTTGAAGATAACAAAGGGAATTTTACTTACTCAATGAGACAATTACTAATATTTGTGATATGGTTTTGATTTGTGCCAGAAATGTTCATTAATCCATTTGTACGTGCCACTAAAATAAAATTGAGACATTGTAAATAGCCAGATATACCATAAATTGGATTTGAAATGACAGTATCAGACAGTAGCAAACACATATTGCTAAATATGTGTTTTTAGCATGAAAAAATAGAATAAAAAGAAGACATCTTTTTTTGTTATCCCCAGTTAACAACAAAACCTCAGGTTTTTGTGTGTTGCTGGCCTAGAAGATAAATCCCATGGCAAGCACTATTCCCAGTTTGCCCTCTTCCACTGCAGTCATTAAGTCTTTGGTCATGGATTAATTATTACACCATGAACTTCATGTGGGCATTCTCAGGATCCTGTAACATGTTGGTGCAGTTCCTCACTGCTACCACATGAGGGCGGTGGAAGCCACGATTTCAAATAAGGGCCTGAAGTATGGAGCTATTTCTGCATTCCCTTAGCACACGAGGACAAGAACAGCCATTTGTCCGGAGGTGAAGATAAAACGTGCTTAAACTGTGAAAATTCGAGAAGTGGAGCCACCAGTCTTCCTTCTGCTTTCTTTCTTCCAGGCTGGCGCTCAGTTCCTCCTTCCCCACACAGACATTCTCCATCTTTCCCTCATTGTCAAAATTGGAAAAAAAATCTCCATTATCTCAGTAATATACTTTGAAATTCTTTCATCCTAATCTTTTGTTCTCTCAGGTATTACATATTAAACCTTTTAACTCTACTTTGAAGTAATTAAAAAGGTTTTAAGTGGTAGGGAGGAATAGGAATGTGTAAGTGTGTTTTATGGCTGACTCTGCAGTCCTGTCTCCTTTTTTTTCTTCCCCATTTGCTACATTCATTTCCCATCTCTTTTGACCTCTAGTACTGGCTTCCTCATACTGGAAGAGCCTTTTTTTCCCTCCCCTTTTGCATTTCTACCTTGTTCCCAGTCCCTAGGAAACAAAGCACTACAACCTGGAAATCTTCCTAGCATGCTCCCTCTGTCTGTCAGGTATAGGTAGCATCTTTTGAAAAAAAAATTAAAGACAAGGTCTCACTATATAGCTCCAGCTGTTCTGGAACTTCTGTGTAGACTAGGGTGGTCTTGGAGTCACAGAGATCCTTTAGCCTCTACCTCCTGTGTGCTGGGACTAAAGGCTTGTGCTGTTATGCTTGGTGGTAGCGTCTTGACCCACCTACTTATGGGAAACTGAAATCAGGGTGCCCTCCTTGAGCTCCCCACCAACTTCAGTTGTAATGAGCTACCTACTCTTTTTATTTTTCTTGTGCCGTAACTGCCTCCTGCTGTCATTGTCCTTCAGGCTTATTGCAGTAGCTTCCTAAGCTGTCTGCCCACTTCTCCTGGTGCCTTCCATTCATATGGTGTTGGTCAGTGAAAGTACAAAAGCTTTCATCATCTCTGCTTAGAGCCCTTTTCTGTTTTTAAAATAGGGTCTCACCTTTGTCCAGGCTGGCCTTGAACCATCCATCCTCCTGCTTTAGCTTCCAGGGTAGTGGGATGCAGGCATGTACCACTGTACCCAGTCTTTTTTGCTGTTTCATTGCCCTCTCAGTAAGGTAGAAATCCTTACTGCATCCTAAAAGGCACCATATTGTCTGTTTTCTCCCCTTGGCTGAACCCTCCATTTTGTCCTCTGCTCCCTGCTCTTTTTCTCTCACCACAGGAAGGCACTATACGCTCTTCTGTCCTGAGGAGCTTCATACGCTTCACTCTCTTACTTAACTTCTGTTTAATTGAATCTCAATTGTATTTTTTCCCATAGGAGCCTTCTCTTAACCTTTCTGACATGGTCTCTTCTCACTGTACCCTCTCCTAGTATTATGCATTTCTCCTTAGGCATTTGTGTGTGAATATTCTTGGAAAAGACATAGCATATGTCTGTGTATGTACACACACACACACACACACACACACACACACACACACACACACTCCACACTCTTAATGTATATACCACAATGTAATGTCTTAAAATTTTAAACTAGGAGCTGTAGAGCAAACTCAGAGGTTAAGAGTATTGGTTGCTTTTTCAGAGATGCATGGTTCAATTCCCAGTCTCCACATAGTGACTTATAACCAACCATCTATAGCTCCAGTTCCGGGATCTGATGTCCTCTGTGGCCTTCACAGGCACCAGGCATGCAGGTGGTACTCAGTCATACATACAGGCAAAGCACCTGTACACATAAAATTAATTTTTTTTTTTTTTGAGGCAGGGTTTCTCTGTGTAGCTTATAGACCAGGCTAGCCTCAAGCTCACAGAGATCCACCTACCTATACCTCCTGAGTGCGGGGATTAAAGGCACGAACTACCACTGCCTGGCCAAATTAAAATATTTTTTTTAATTAATGTATTGACATTATGTGTTAGATACTAATGTGCAGTGGTTTGATTATTGTAGTTCAATCCTCTGTAGCCCTACTGGCTCCTGACAAACAGTTCTTAAAAAGTGTCAGATAGTCAGTGGTGGTAGCCTTTAATCCCAGCACTTGGGAAGCAGAGGCAGGTAGAACTCTGTGAGTTCAAGGCTAGCCTGGTCTACAGAGCAAGTTCCAGGGCAGGCTCCAAAGCTACAGGGAAACCCTGTCTCAAAAAGCTAAAAAAAAAAAAAAAAAAAGTATCAGGTAGTGTATCAGACATAGTGTCAGCACAATGTTTTGAAATTTTGATATTGTCTTGTGTTTCTGCTTTTTTATTTTTAAAGTATTTTTTCTTTAAGAACAGAATTGTTTATTGTGGTATGTGTACTCACTCACATGTGAGCATGCCACAGTATACACTGGGCAGTCAGAGGACAACTTTAGGGAATCAGTTTTCCTTTTCTACCATGTAGGGCCTGGGATTAGAACTTAGCTCGTCAGACTTGGCAGCAAGCTCATTTGCCTTGAGCTGTCTTGCTGGCACCTTTCTACTATTTTCTAAGACATAGCAGTAATGATATATTTACCCACAGGCTAAATCATTCATAGGTTTTTAGTCCTCAGTAATTAATAATCATTATATACCTAGGGAAAAAAATATAAAATGGTGCTGCTATTTTGTAGATTAAGCATATAGAGCTAGAGCTCAGAGAACAAGGGAATTGTGGAACAGAATACAAGCTAGTATTATGCTTTAATATATGAGTTTAATTAAATGAATGTGTTAATAGGAAATCAGTTAAGCATCGTTGTTAACATAGAAACTGACAAAGAGAAAGAAATACTTAACATTTGGTAGTGCTGATTAACAAATAGTCCTAAAATCTTAATTTAAAAGTCTTTTTTTTTCTTTTATAATTTATTTAACTTTATTTTATGTGCATTGGTGTGAAGGTATCAGATCTCCTGGAACTGGAGATATAGACAGTTTGAGCTGCCGTGTGGGTGCTGGGAATTGAACCCAGGTCCACCAATTTAGAAATCTTAAATAAGAAATGTGGACAGGTAGTGGCGCATGTCTTTAATCCCAGGGTTTGGGAGGCATAGGCAGGCTGATCTCTGTAAGTTCAAGGTTAGCTCTCTGTGAGAGCAAGTTCCAGGACAGGCAAGCCTACACAGAGAAACCCGGTGTCACACAAACAAACTGTAAAATTCAGATGGTAGAAAGAGCATGTAGTAGCTATACATGGTAGAACAAGTCTGCAATCGCAGCCTCAGGAAGGAGAGGCAGGGGGTCCAGATCTCCCCTACTGTATACAGAGTTGGAGGCCATCTTGAGCCACAGGAAACCTTGTCTCAAAAGCAGTAAGGCAGAAGGAGACAAAGGAATGGCACAGGGCTAGTTTCCTTTCTGTCCTTGACTGTGCCTATTGGCTTCTCTCCCCAGTAACAAACCGTGATACATTTTCTTGGGATGTGTGCTGTTTGTCTGGTCTAGGGGTGTTGTATGTTTAGATATGCTAGCTGGGCCTTGAAAGTGCAGTCTCCTATCCACAGTGATGTAGCAATATATTTGCCTGTGAACCTGTAACTGTGGCCATGCCTTTTGGGCATGGTTACAGGTGTGGATGTGGCTGGTTAAAGGGAGATCTGAGGAAGCCCTGAGGTCATGTAGAGCATCAGAAAGCAGGGTCTGCATCCTTGGAGCAGGAACACCACAACAGTTTTCTGTGTAAGTTCTTTCCTGAATAAAACTCCACTTATCATTTATATGGGGTCTGGTGAATCCATAATTTCCATGCCTTCACAGTGACCAGTGAGTTTCCCTGTGTATGAGGGACTTTACACTTAGGATCTTTATCTTGCAGTCAAATCCCTAGAAGCACTGTTCAAACCTTGATAAACTGTCAAGTTGCCCTTCACAGAGGCAGTGTCAGTTCATGGTCTGATGACAGTGTTAGAGAGCTGGTTGGTTCCATGGTAATGGAGTGGATTATTGCCTCCCCTCCCCCATCTTTCTAAGTGGCAAGCATGCCACTCTGAAGCTATTCCCCCAGGCCAGAGATTGGGATTTTTCTTTGTTTTTGAGACTGGGCTTACTCTATAGCATTGGCTGTCCTGGAATTCCCTATGTAGACCAGGCTGGTCTCAGGCTCACAGAGATCTTCCTGCTTCTGCCTCCTGAGTGCTGGGATTAAATTCTTGTACCACCATATTCCCAAAGCCCAGACTGACTGGCCTGAAAATGGGTAAAATCATCCTGCTTTTGCCTCTCAAGTGCTGGGATTACAGGCATGTATCATTGTGCCTGGGTAAACTTTTGTTACTATTATTTTTCAGTGTGTATGGGTGTTTTGCTTGCATGTATATCTGTGTACCATGTGTGTTCCAAGTGCCCTCAGAGGTCAGAAGAGGGCATCCGATTCCTTAGAACTGGTATTACAGATGGTTGGGAGCTACCATGTAGGTGCTGGAAATTGAACCCAGGTCCCCTGAAAGAACAGTGGATGCTTTTTTTTTTTTTTTTTTTAAAGATAAGATTTCTCTGTGTAGCTCTGGATGTCTTGGAACTCACTCTGTAGATCAGGCTGGCCTCGAACTCACAGAGATCCATCTGCCTCTGCCTCCCAAGTACTGGGAGGGGTAGTGGCGTTTGCCACCACTGCCTGGCACCTTAAACCATTCTTTTATTTTTGGTTGTGAGCCTAGCCTTAATGGCTGAGACATCTCTCTAGCCCTAAACCATTCTTAAATTGCCAGTTTAATAGAATGTTTGCTTAAGCATCTTTTCAGCAAATGAAAGAGCCATATTTGTTTCATTTACTTATAGTCTCTGTTTATAGATTTTGTTCATTTTTCTATTGAAATGTTTTATATTATTTATAAACTCATGTTCCAGGAAACTGTTACTAGTCTTTGACATATGTTGCAGATATTTTCCAAGGTTTTAAAATTTATCTTTGACCTTGTTTATAGATAGATTTTGCAGCAGGAATTAAACAATTTTTAGTTTATTAGTCTTTTTGAGTAAAGCTTTTAAAATGTTTGTTTAAAAAGTTTAAATGATGTGATGTGATGTGTGTGTGTTTGTGTTCATATGTGAGTGCTGGTGCCCTTGGAGTCCAAAAAAGTTGTTGGATCCTGGGGAGCAGGAGTTACAGGAGTTTGTGAGCTGCAGGACATGTATGCTGAGATCCAAACTCAGGTCCTCTGCAAGAGCTTTATTAGCTCTTAGCTGGTAAGCTATCTTTGAGCAACATTCGTGTAGTATTTTGTGTTTAAGAAAGATCATCTTTGAACTAATACTATTTTTAAGCTAAAACTGAAGTAGATATTCTTGTGTTTTTGGTACATTCATAATTTTATTTATTATTACTATTGGAATTTTTTTTTTTGTTTGTTTGTTTTTGAGACAGGGTTTCCTCTGTATAGCCCTGGCTGTTCTGGAACTAGCTCTGTAGAGCAGGCTGGCCTTGAACTCAGAGATCTGCCTGCCCCCTGGTGTGAGCCACCATGGCCTGGCTTGCAAATGTAAGTTTAAGGATGCACTGAGGAAGGACTAAGAAGTTCCCTTTCTTCTGGATGCCTGCCGCTATTGTCTTCACTAACCAATCCCGCTTCTTCCTTGCACTTGAACTCATATCTATGTTGTGCTTATTATGGGGTTATTGTTTTGCTTCATTGATCATTCCATTCTTTGATTGTTGTTGCCCCTTGTTCTATTCCTGGGTGATTTTTTCCTTATTTTTCTACAAAATATGGAATCAACTGATTAATGCCCCCCAAATCTTATTTTGTTTTCTTGTTGAGTCAGGGTCTTATGTGTGCGTCCTTCTGCCTACCTCCTAAGTGCTAAGATTACAGATGTGCACCACCATGCCTGGCCTCTTTTCTTTCTTTCTTTCTTTCTTTCTTTCTTTCTTTCTTTCTTTCTTTCTTTCTTTCTTTCTTTCTCTCTTCTTCTTCTTCTTCTTCTTCTTCTTCTTCTTCTCCTCCTTCTTCTTCTTCCTCCTCCTCCTCCTCCTCCTCCTCCTCCTCCTCCTCCTCCTCCTCCTCCTCCTCCTCCTCCTCCTCCTCCTCCTCCTCCTCCTCCTCCTCCTCCTCCTCCTCCTCCTTCTTCTTTTTAATGAGTGTCTCACTGTGTTGCCTAAGGTGATCTTGTAAATTCTTGGGCTCAGGTGACCTTTTTGCTCAGCCTTCTGAGCCCTTGATATTGGAGTGGGCTGGAGTGACTTGATGGTTAAGCGTGTGCACTTGTTTTGCAGAGGACTGGTGTTCAGTTTCCAGCACCCACATAGTGATGCACAACTACCATAAATCCAGCTCCAGGGGGTCTGGCAGAGATGTGTGTTCTCACACAAGTGTGTGCATAGACTTTTGATCGTGAGCTTGTACACACACACACACACACACACACACACACACACACACACACACACAAGCAAATCCTTAAAAAAGAAATATGGGTATGGGGAGGGGAGAGATGGCTCGGCTTAAGAGCACTGGCTGCTCGTCCAAGATCCTGGGTTCAATTCCCTGCACCCACATGTTAGCTCACAACTGTCTGTAACTGTAGTCCCATGGAATCCGATGCCTTCTTTTGGTATGTAGACATACACACTGACAAAACACCTACATGCATAAAGTAGAAAAATAAATACTCAAAATAGATAAAAAAAAAAAAAAAAAGGCAAGCAAATTGAGATTAAAGAAAAAAAAAAAATCTGCTAGGATGACCAAAAAAAGCTGTTGGCTATGCCAAAATAAGTTCTGAAGTACAAAAAAAAAAAAAAAGATAAAAAAGAAATGACTGCTGTGTTTTGAGGGTGCACGTTCACTCCTTCCTTCTTTCCTTCCTTCCTTCCTTCCTTCCTTCTTTCCTTCCTTCCTTCCTTCCTTCCTTCCTTCCTTCCTTCCTTCCTTCCTTCCTTCCTTTTTTAGAGACAGGGTTTCTTTGCTGTCCTGGAACTCACTCTGTAGACCAGGCTGGCCTTGAACTCAGAAATCCACCTGCCTCTTCCTCCTGAGTGCTAGAGTTAAAGGGGTGCCACATTTCTTTCTTGATGTCACTTATTTTTGTATGTATGTGAGCATGAGTGTGCCATGGCACAGATGCTGAAGTGAGAAGACAGCTTTTGGAGTCGGTGCCTGCCTTCCACCATGTGTATCCCTGGGATGGAGCTTAGGTCATCCATCAGGCTTCAGGAGCCTTAGTCACCAAGCCATCCTGCTGGGACCTTTTATTTCCTGTTTTTTTTTTTTTTTTTTTTTTTTTTAGTTAGATACAGATACAGGAGAAAACATGTCATATTTGAGTCCATTGCTTAACTCCTTTCTTTTTTTAAAATTTATTTCTTTTTTTTTTTTTTTTTTTTTTTTTTAAATGTATGAGTCTTCTGTCTGCATGTATGCCTGCAGGCCAGAAGAGGGCATTAGATCCCAATATAGATGGTCATGAGCCATCTTGTGGTTGCTGGAATTGAACTTGGGATCTCTGCAGCCCCTCTTCCTTATTTTAAAAGATGTACTTTATTGCACTCATGTGATATACATGCATAAATGAAGATAAAACACCCATATACATAAAATAAAATAAATAAAAATAGATTTTTACTTATCTGAGTCTAGTCTATTTTAATGATCTCAGTTCTTTAATGTGATCTCAGTTCTGTTGATTTTCTTGGTAATGACACAATTTTATTCTTTAGGGTTAAATAATACTCCAGTGTGTGTACGAGAATATGAGTACAGGGGCATATGTATATGGAGGACAGTTTTGGTGTCATCCTTAGTGTCCACTCTCTTTGAATTTCTTGTTGGCCTGGAGGCTAGGCTACACTGGCTTGCTATTGAGTTCCAGGTAGTCTCTGTTCCAGCTCTAGGATCACAAGCACACCACTACACTTGACATTTTTACATGGGTTCTGGATTGAATCCAGGTCCTCATGCTTGCTTTGCAAACATTTACCAATTGAGCTATCTCCTCAGACCCTCATTCTTTGTTTTGCTTTGTTTATTCTTTGTTTTTACTGTTGTTTTTGAGATAGGGTTTCCTGGTGTAGCTTTGGAGCCTGTCCTGGCACTAGAATGAGTGCCAGACTGGGCTCGAACTCAGAGATCCACCTGTCTCTGCCTCCTGAGTGCTGGGATTAAAGGCATGCACCACCATCAGCACCACTGCCACCACCACCACCTGGCTTTTTTTTTTGAGACTGGGTCTTGATGTATAGCTCTGGTTGTCTTGAAACTTGCTATGTAGAGTTGAACTCACAGAGATCTATCTGCCTTTACCCCTGAATATTTTAAAGGCATGTACCTTTAAGGGTCTTACTGTGTAGCCCTGGCTAACCTGAAACTCTGTGCATAGACTAAATTGGCCTAAAGGCTTGTACCTCCACATTCAGTCATGTGTTTTGCCTCTCTCCTACCACCCCCCCCCCCCCCGTCCCCCAAGACAGGGTTTCTCTGTGTAGCTCTAAGCCTGCTTCTGCCTCCCAAAGTGCACACACACACACACACACACACACACACACACACACACACACCCTTTCTTGGTTTTCATGATTATAAAGAGTCTTGTCTCTGATCCCAACTCTCTTTCTACTACTTGGGTTGCAGGGATCAAATTGGATTGTCAGCAAATACGTACCTTTACCAGCCGAGCCATCTCGCCCCCTGTGTTTTATTTTCACCTTTTCCCATATTAACTTACCATCTATTGATAGGAACTTAGGTTGTTTGTAGTTTTCTACTGTTAAGCATAATGCTGCTGTGTATACCTGAGCACAGATGTGTGGATGTGCCTTTTCCTTAATAAATGCCTGGAGTACAATTATTGAATCATGTAGTAACTCTGTGAGATGTTTAGCCATTTGAGGAATTTCTACACAGTTTTCCAAAGCAACTGGAATTTTACATTTCCACCAACACTGTGTATATCTTCCCAAACACTTGTCATCTCACTTTCTGACTCTGCAACAACTAGTTTAATATGTGTGAAGGAGAATCTCATGCTCCTGTTTTTTGATAAGCTCTTCATGTTGTTCTGTCCCATCTCAGTCTCCCAGGTTCCAGCAGCCTCACAAAGTCGTTGTACCTGCATACCTTCATGTGGGGTTTGATCTGTTTTCTCTTGATGCCTAATAATGCTAAGCACCCTTTTTATGTGCTTGGTGACCATTGTGTCTGTTTCCTCTGTAGGGAGCTATACATCAGACGCTTCATCCTGTTTTTACATTATTATTATTATTGGTTTTTTGAGACAGGGCTTCTCTGTGTAGTTTTGTAGACAGGCTGGCCTCTGCCTCCAGAGTGCTGGGTTTAAAGGTGTGTGCCACTGCCCAGCTCTCATCCTGTTTTTAACTGGGTTGTCTTTTTATTGTTGTTTTAAGAGTTCTTTATATAGTTTAGGTATAACCCTTTGTTATTTATATGATTTAACATTTATATGTACATTTCCTCCATTTTATGGTTTTCTTTTTAGTTGTGTTGAAGCACAGTGATTTTATTTTTTATTTTAATAAACTCTAATTAATGCTTTTTTACTTTTGTTTGTGTTTTTTGGTGTGACATGCAAGAATCCTTGTGTTTCTTCTAGTGTTTTGTGGTTTTGCCTTTGTCTCAGTACTTGGTGTCAGTCATTCCAGTGCCATTTGTTTCCAGCACTTTTCTTTCACTTTTGAATGGTCTTGTTACCTTTGTCAAAAATCAGTTGGTGGTAAAGTGGGCTCATTCTGATTTCTGTTCTGTTCCATTTATCTGTGTGTCTGATCATGTGTCAGTATCGTACTACTTCATTTATTGGGGCTTTGAACTAAAGAATTATGAATCTTCCTGTTTTATTTCAAAGGTTCACTTGGACTATTCTGGGTCCCTTACAATTCCATGTAAATTTGGGAATTAGTTTGTTCGTTAGCACAAAGCAATCAAATAAGATGGCTTAGTGGTTAAGAAGCCACTTGTGCAGTCATGAAGACCAGAGTTAGGAACCCAACACCCGAGTGCTGAACCATGCCCCCTGCTCACACCCTCACCTCTGCTCTGAGGGAGAGGAAGCAGGATCACTGTAGCTTGCCAGTTTATTAGCTGACTGAGGAAATGGGAGCCCCAGGTTGTTCTTCGACCTGCACATGTTCATCATGACACACACAAATGTACACGCACAGACATAAACGTAATTTTAAAAAAAGTTTTATTCTTTGTCATCTTCTTTAGGTACCCAAATACTTCACAGCTCATAATAGGGTCGCATGTACCCAGGCTAAAATTTCCCTACATAGCAGGATGGTTTTGAATTCTGACCTCTCCTTAGCCTTATAAGTAATAAAAGCACAAACATATTCCTCAGTGCCTGGCTATAGTAAGTTTTTATGAATGTGTGTTGATTGTTAGCATTCATAGTTACTTTTGCAAGATGATGGAACTCAAGGTTATTTTGCATTGAATAAATTAATCTTGTTTTTTCGAGACAGGATTTTTTTGTGTAGCTCTGGATGGCCTGGAACTCCCTCTGAGGACCAGATTGGCCTCAAACTCAAAAGAGATTTGCCTGCCTCTGCCTCCCAAGTGCTGGAATTGAAGGTGTGGCACCACCCACCGCCTGGCAAATTTAATTTTTTTAAATCTAGCAAATGTGGATTTTGAATAGATTTTTCTGCTTTTTTTTTTTTTTTTTTTTTTTTTTTGAGACAGGGTCAGGCAGGCTTTAAACTTACTATGTATCATTAGTTGCTTTGTTGTGGCAATCTTCTTGCCTCAGCCTCCCAAGTGCTGAGATTACATGCATGAGCTACCATGTTTAATCAACTAATCTTTTTTACTTTTTTGGTTTTTGTTTTTCAAGACAGTTTCTCTCTGTAGCTTTGGAGCCTGTCCTGGAACTTTGTATACCAGGCTGGCCTTGAACTCACAGAGATCCACCTGTCTTTTGTCTTCTCTTACAGTCACAGTTATGAATGAATTGTTTTCATTTTCCACACTTCCCTGAAACAGCTCTTGGTAAAATCATGGAGGACTTACATTTACCAGACCAAATGGATGCTTCCAGCCTCCATCTGATGCAATCTGTCTTCATTATGAAGCATCATTTCCCTTGGCTTCTATGTATCTCCCCTTGCCCCCAATAAAAACCCTTTTCTTTCCTTCTCTGGTTTTTTGAGGTAGGATCTTGAGATGTTACCCCAATGATCTGGAACTCACTATGTAGCACAGGTGAGCCTCAAATTCATGCCATTTCTGACTCATGAGTAATAGAATTATAGGTCTATACTACTATGAACACTTGCTTTTTGTTTGTGGGTTTCTTTTTTGTTCATTTGTTTTGTTTCTTGTCTTTTTTTTTTTTGAGACAGGGAGTTATGTAGCTCTGGTTATCCTGGAACTCATCATATTGACCAGGCTGGCTTTGAACTCATAGGATTTGCCTGGCTCTGCCTCAAATGTGCTGGGAATGAAGGTTTGCCTGTCTTTTTTTTTTTTTTGGTTTTTCAAGACAGGGTTTCTCTGTAGCTTTGGAGCCTATCCTGGAACTTGCTTTGTAGACCATGTTGGCCTTGAACTCACAGAGCTCTGCCTGCCTCTGACTCTCTAGTGCTGGGATTAAAGCGTGTGCCACCACCACCAGGCCCACTATGCCTGTTTTAAATCTTGCTATTTTACTAAGCTGGTTTTTTGTTTGTTTTGAGACAGAGGTTCAGGAAGACCAGGCTGGCCTCAAACTTGTTATATAACTGGAAATAGCCTTGATCTGATTTTCTTGCCTCTACCTCTGGAGTGCTGGAATTTTAGATGTGGGCCACCATACCTGGTTTATATGGTACACACATTGAATCCAAGGACTTCCAGCTGCTAGGTGGGTACTTTACCAACTGAACAACAATCCAAGTGCCCTTGCCAGGCACTTCCATAACCTTTTACTCACAACCCAGTGAGTACATAGGTAAATTGGGTACTAGTTTTTGTCCCCCTTTTGTGGGTAAGACCAATGAGACACAGAGGGAGAGACTGTGAGCTGGAAAGTTACAGAGTTAGGCTTTGGGTCCAGACTGTGGTTCTAAAAGTCCTCCATCTTGACTACCCTGCTGTGCTATGCAGCTTGCTCCTCCCAATTATTCTATCACTAGCACAATCCAGGTTTTTGCTACCTTCAAATGCAGTATATTAATATATATATAGTTGTTATCAGTCTTCTTTTCTAATCTGCCCTCTGTATTGAAGCAGGATTAATCTTCTAAAGCACAACTATTTGTATTGCTTCCTAGAGCATAATTCTTCATTGGCTTCCTGCCACATTTAGAATCCAGCCTGGACGTATGCTATCTAGGATGTGGTCATTGAATGTAAGCCTAGGTAGTGAAATGAGAAGTATGATGACTAGTAAGAAAATGAGATGATAAAATAATTTGGAGTTGAATGATGCCTTTTCTTTGAGTTGTTTCCCTTTTTATCTACAGTAGCTTCTTGCCATATGGTTTCATCATCAAACTGTCAACTCTGTTAGTTTGAATCAGATGTATCATTGATTAAATGCTAACTATACATATCTTAGTGTCACATGAAACAAATCCCTTTAAAAATAATATACACAAACCTCATGCAGAACTATGGATTTTCTACTATGCACTTTGAATTTGATAATATGAAAAGAACTAAAATATATTTAGTTTTATGTACATATTTAAACTATTCAAGAAAATAACTTGTTAAAGCTATATTTGAAAATTTATGGATTTGAGACAGTCATGGTGGCATACACCTTTGACCCCAGCACTCAGGTAGTATAGGCAAGTGGATCTCTGTGAGTTCAAGGTCAGCCTGGTTTATATAGAGAGGTCTATATCAGCCAGAGAGATACATAGTGAGACCCTGTCAGGAAAAGAAAAATAGGGACCTAAATTATGATTTTAAGTGAAACTTACCTGCTCTTATAGGAAAAAACACTTGCATGCACATGAAATGCTATAATATGTTGTCTTTTAACATTTCTGCGCTCCAGGAAAAGAATAGGCTTACTTTCCTGAGATGGCCTTCAACTTTGTATTCTAGGTTGATCTCTAACTCATGATCCTCATGCCTCAGCATCCTGTGTAACTTGGGCTAGGGTTTTGCACACAGTGCTACTCTCAAAAATAGGTATTTATGAGTGTAGTTCTTCAGACAGGAGTCATATTCGATATCATGCCTGCTTTGGCCATATACATAGTTCATACTTTTTTTTTTGAGATAGACTCTCATGTAGTTCATGCTGTCTTCGAATTCACTGTAGCTGAGAAAGACCTTGAACTTCCTAGTTGTCTTAGTAACTTTTCTATTGCTGTCAAAACTACCCCAGTGACATCCCTCCAACAAGGCCATCCTGTCTAATCCTTATCAACATTCCCACCCACTGGGGACCAAACATTCAAATATATGTGCTTTGGGGGCCTTCTCATTTAAACCAGTACCTAGAGGTTTTTGGTTTTCCCCCTGGGTCTCTCCATGTAGTCTTGGATGGCTGTCCTGGAGGTCCCACATAGATCAGGATGGCCTTGAACTCACATAGATACACTTGCTTCTGTCTCCCTGTGCTGGGATTTTAAAAGCATACACCACCATGCCTGGATACACCTTGATTTTTTAGACAAAACTCTGGCCTCTGACTCAGGGCAGTCCTTGTTTCACTTCCCTGAGCACTGTGATCATAAGGCGTTTATCCTAGGCCTTGCTAAAAATGACCTTTTGGGGGTGGGGTCGAGTTGATACTGGAGTTGAACCTAGGACCTCGTACATGCTAGTCAAGTAGTGTACAACCACTGAGCTATATCCCCACTCATAGCTGACACATTTGAAGAATTTTCTTTTTTTTTTTTGTTTCTTGTTTTTTGTTTTTTGTTTGAGACAAGGGAGTACCCTGTAGCCTGGGGTGGCTTGAAACTTACCACCTAGCAGTCTCAGCTTCTTAAATGCTGGAATTATAGGCATTAGCCACCACATCTGATCTTCTTATTAAATATTTTAAAAATTACATTTAATTATTTTTGGATGGTTGTGAGCCGTAGGGTGCTGGGAACTGAACCTGGGTCTTCTGCAGGAGCATCAATTGTCATCAGTTGCTCTTAACTGTTGAGCCATCTCTCCAGCCCCACCCATTTTTCTTTTTTAAGATTTTTTTGCTGGTAAAAAGAATGGAGGTGATACTGAATCAAGAAATCAGGAGATGAGAGTGTAGCTGTGAAGTAGAACATGTGTTAGTGTCCATGACATCTTAGAACCAGGTAACAAAAACAGCCACACAAAATCCCCACCTCCAACAGAAAGAGGCATGCAAAATAGATTTTATGACTGTAGTTTATATTTCACCATAGACACATTTGCAGAAAAATTTGGACTATAAATGAAGGCAGAGATTTTGTTTTTAAATTCCCAAACACAGAAAACAACCTTATAAATCATGACAGAGGTTTTAGAATGATATTTGATTCCCCCCCCCTTTGACACCTCTTTGAATCCTGAGATGTTGAACTTGAAAAGACCTTAGAAATCTTTTTTGTTGTTGTTTTTTAAAGTAATTCTTATTTATTCATTTAATTTTTATGTGTGATGGTATTTGGCCTGCGTGCATATCTTCAGGCAGGAGGGAGTTAAACAGCTCACAAAAAGTGGTGAGCTGCCATGTGGGTGCTGGGAATTAAGCCTGGGTTGTTTGGAAGAGCAGTCAGAGCATCTCTCCAGCCTTGGTGTTTTGAGACAGGATTTCTCTGTGTACTCAGGGCTGTCCTAGAACTAATTCTGTACTGTCTCCCAGTGCTAGGATTAAAGAGAATTGTATGATTTTGGAGCTTGAAAAACTATCCAGTATGCCTGTTATATGAAGTATTTAGAGTTAATTCTTCCTATCAAAATACTCCAAAGGGTAGAGTGGTTTTTTTTTTGTTTTTTTTTGTTTTGTTTTGTTTTTTTAAGATTTATGTGTTTTATGTGTGTTTTGCTTACATGTATGTGCCTCCTTGGTGCCCAAGGAGGCTGGCAGACAGCCTCAGATGCCCTGGAACTGGAGTTTAAAACAGAGTTCAGGTCCTCTGGAAGAGCAGGAAGTAGTCTAATCACTGAGCCATGTCTCCAGCCCTGGGTAGAGTTTTTATGTTGAAGTTTTGGTAGACATTCATAAATATTAAGAATATATGTTATTATTTTAAATCAGAGTGTTCCCAGGGATTTTATGTTTATTAGATTCAAATATACTATTTCAGTCTAACAGATTTATGAATTATAATACTTTTTGATTAATATATGCAAATTTTAGCTAATTTCTCAAGAATAGTCTAGTTAAGAATCACTCATTTCCATAGATGACAGTGATTTCAGTGTCACATCTGTTTGTGCCCTTTCTTTCCCCCAAAGACAGAAACTCCTCACCTAATGAGCCTGCTTTTTTCAGAGAAGGTATACTTGAATAACAAAACAAAAATGACAAAGACCAGCTCAGATTGTGATTAACTCATGTTTATAGAAGAAAGTTCTATGATAGCCTGCCTTTGTCTATAAAAACTAGAGAAATATTGGAGGAATGAGAAAATGAAAGAAATCCAGGTGGTGGTGGCACAAGCTTTTAATCCCAGCACTCTGGAGGCAGAGGTAGGCAGATGTGTGTGAGTTCAAGACCAGCCTGGTCTACAGAGCAAGTTCCAGGATAACTACTGCAGCATGGCAAGAGAAAGCTGTGTAGATCAGAAAGGACCACCAGCTTGTTCAGAAAGAACAGGAATATCAAGCAATGAAAAAGGCTAGAACTAGCCATTTCTGCCCACTTAACTGCTTGTCGTTTTTCTAGTCCCTCCAAACTGAGATGTTTTATAAATGAACATGTATGGAAATCCAGTGCTTAGTATAAGTGTATAAGGTAAAGTTAAACTTGGAAGTGATAGGTATCTAATGTCTCAGGACAGGTAATTGCTTTGCCTCAGTATATTCCTTAAGATCTGTTTGCTGGGGGCTGGAGAGATGGTTCATTGATTAAGAACACTAGCTGGTCCTTCCAGAGGTCCCGAGTTCAGTTCCCAGCAACCAGATGGTGGCTCACAACTGTCTATAATGAGATCTGGTGCATACACAGAGTCAGAATGATTTTTACATAATTAATAATTAAGTCTTAAAAAAAAGATGTTTGCTGTTAGTATTGTGGAAGTGTAGTAGAGAAGAAGTAGTCAACAGCTCTTCACACCTTAGGTAGATAAAGTTTATAAGGGCAGCATCAGAGAGCATGTGTGGGCTAGCAACAGTTTGTTTGCCTCATTGTTTTGAACAAGGTCTTGTGTAGCCTAGGTAGACCTCAAAGTCATAATGTATTGGGACTCTATTCCAGCTCTCATCTCAGTTGTTCTTAATTAATAGTTTTAGTTTTGTTTAACTCCTAAAGCTTTCCTGTGATATAAAATGTTATTATATAGATAAACAAAATCTGGCCTCAAACTCAGAGATTTTATTGAGATTTGGTAATGTGGCAGTATAATGGCAGTATAATGGAGATAATATCCAAATCTTGAAACAGTAACTCCTTTGGAAGTTAGACTTCCTTTTTTACTGAGAGCTACTGTCCTAGTCTTCATTCAGCAAGTATTAATTAAATGCCTTTACGAGGCATACCTGTTTAGGTACCACATTTAATTATGATCAAGAGCATGATTGTGTAGTAGTTAAGAGAGGTTTAGATTCAAATGCATTGGTTTAGCTGGGCTTGGTGACGAATAATGCTTGTAACCCCAGAACTCCCTGGGGAGGTTGAAGCAGAAAGAATTTAAGGCCAGCCTGGGCTATATAAAAGCAGATTCCAGGTAAACTAAAGCTTCATGCAGAGATCTAGCTCAACAAAAAACAAACAAACAAACAAACAAAAGCACAGGTTTAAATTCTAGACTTTTCATCTGGTATGTAGGTGCTCTTGTACAAATTACTTAATCTCACTATTCTTAATCTCTGTAATTTGGGAATCATGGTCGTATCAATTTCATAGAGTTGTGGAGAGGATTAAATGAGTTCTTTTAATAGTGCTAGTAATATGTGCAGTTGTTTTCATGTATGTATGTGCAATGCTGTGGCTAATCAAACTAGAACACAGTACAACATGGCATTATGAGTTGTGTTTTAATTTGCTGTTTATTTACTGCTTTGTTTCAAAATGGGTTTGAAATGGAACTGAAGCTCCCTCCTAAGGACTACTCTTCATGAAAGAAGGGCTAAGGTGTAAGTTCAGACCTCTTCTCTATTCTCTTCTCTCTTAAAAGCAGAGGGGTGGGTGTTGTTGTCTGATTATATAGTTTTGGTTGGGCTAGTGCTTACAATGTAGACCAGGCTGGTCTTGAACTCCCAGTGATCTGCCTGCCTCAGCCTCCTGAGTGATGGGCGTGTCCACACTGCTTGGCTGATCAAAGACTCTTTAATGGCTATTATATTTTACAAATACACTGGAGAACCACGCAGTGCTGCCTGCATTGGGGGCAACCCTGGGTCACAAGTCTGTAAACTCTTGTGACTGATCTGTGATGGCAGAACCTTGCATAGCCCCTTTGTTTACTATGATTTCTGCATTCTCTTCAACAAAGCAGTATTCACCTTCTCTCTGGCTCCCTCTCCCCTCCTCCGTTCTCTTTCTTTCCCTCCCTCCCCTCCCTCTCTCTCTCCCCCTGAGACAGGGTTTCTCTGTATTCCCCTGGTTGTCCTGGAACTGACCAGGCTGGCCTTGACCTCAGAGATCCACCTGCCTCTGCCTCCCGAGTGCTGGGGCTAAAGGCATGCACCATCACTACACAGCTCAGTGCTACCACTTTTTAAATTGGAGACACAGTTTTTGTTTTGTTTTGATTTTTTGAGACAGAGTTTCTCTGGGTAGCCCTGGCTGTCCTGGAACTGTCTCTGTAGATCAGGCTGACTTTGAACTCAGAGATTTCCCTGCTTCTGTTAAATGCTGGGATTAAAGGCTTGGGCCCCACTCAGAGATACATAGTTTATAAAGAATATTTTTTAAAGAGATTTATTTTTGTGTGTACAGTTGTTTACCTCTTGTCTTTGTTAGGGTTTCTGTTGCTGTGGTAAAAGCAACTTGGAGAGGAAAAGGTTTATTTCACATTTTCATAGCACAGTCAGTCCATCATCAAATGCAATTAGGGCAGGAACTCAGAGAAGGAACCTGGAGATAGGAGCTTGCTCAATCTGCTTTCTTGTTTTTTTGTTTGTTTGTGTTTGTTTGTTCTGAGGTAGGGTTTCTCTGTGTAGCCCCAGCAGTCCTGGAACTCACTCTGTAGATCAGGCTGATCAGGCTGGCCTCAAACTCACAGAGATCTGCTTGCCTCTGCCCCATGTTCTGGGATTAAAAGCGTGCGACAACACACAGCTGCACAGTAGGCCATGAGCCACACTACAGGCTTGTCTACAGCATGGTCTTATATAAGCATTTTCTCATTTGAGGTTCTACTATGTGGTGCTGGGAACTGAACAGGTGACCTCTGCAAGAGCAGCAAGTGCTCTTATGATCAGAGGGAGTCATGTTGTTCTGTGTGTGTGTGTGTGTATGAGTGTGCATGAGTGTGTGTGAGAGAGAGAGTGTGTGTGTGAGTGTGTGTGTGTGTAGTTACACATCCAAAAATGCCCCTTCATACATGAATAAGAGACAAGTGTAGAATTCTAGGTTTAAAGGTGGAACATGGAGGTACATGCCTATAATCCTAGCCCTCAGGAGGCAAGAGAAAGGAGAACCATAACCAACCAACGTAAAGCCTATCTAGTCACAGAGTAAGAATCCTGTCTCAAAACACAAAACAACACCTCCCTCCTCAAGTAATTCTAGGCAGAAGTATATACATTTGTCCTAGGACCATATGTTGAAAAGATAATTCTTGATACCCGTAAGGCTTAATCACTTAATTTCCTTGTTACTTCTCAAAAATTAATGGATCATAGGTGTTTTGAGTTTATCTTTAAATTTGCACATGCATTTACTTAGTTACTTTGGGGTTTTTGAGAGAAGGTCTGATTGTATAGTCCTAGATGCCCTAGAACTTTCCACGCAGACCAGGTTGGCCTCAAACTCCTGGTGAGTTCTCACTGGAAATGATTTCTTTATGAGTGCTCTTCCTTATGCCAGGACCTGCTGCTTTGAATGCTGCACCGTTGGAAAGTTTGGGAGTAGAAAGTGTTAGTCTTCCAGTTTTCTTTTCAGATTGTTGTGGTGCTTTGGGCACCTTCCATTTCTATGTGAAGCTTAAATTCATGTGTTCATTTCTGCAAACAACAAAACAGTATTTCAGATTATGGTAGAGATGACTTCTCTTTGGTATCTTAACTTTTTAAACCCTTCTGACTTTTTTCATGTTTGGGTCTTGGTTTTATGCTGGTTCATCCTGCTTTGAGAGTCTTTGCTAGCCTTCCTGTGTGACTTTCCATCACTGTATTGTACAGATCCATATCGACTGTGGTAGGATGAGAGAGGACTGAAGGATGAGGCAGAGTCTACCTGATACGTACCATTCTCTACTGCAGCTGCCCCTTAGCCTGCCAGAGTGCTGACATCCACACAGGGCTCTTCTGTTTCAGATTAACTGCTCATTGTGTTCTACCTGGGGAGCAAATTTTTGGTCATTGCCACCATTCTTATCTGGGAGCAAATATGTCTCCTTAAAATAGAGAATTAGGTGGGAGGAGTTGATCTGTAATTCTGTGCATCACCAGTCAGCCATGTAGTCACTTTTACTGACTGTGTCAGCTTTCTGCTGTCTCCCTCTGCAGCCTGAGCTCACCTGTTTAAACCAGTGAAGTCACCACCCATCCATTCCTCTTCTTGGTTCTATGGGACTGATTTCTTAGTCTGTTACATCAGCTTTTTCTTTTCTTTTCATCGATCATTGGTTCCTTATAGTATCCTTATATAGGACATTTTTTTCCTATTGTAGATTTTTTTGTTTGCTTTTGTTTTGTTTTTTAAGATAGGGTTTCTCCATGCAAACCGGGTTGTCCTGGAACTCATTCTGTAGACCAGGCTGTCCTCAAACTCACAGAGATCTCCTTGTCTCTGCCTCCCGAGTGCTGGGACTAAAGGCGTGGGCCACTACTGCCTGGCAGTGTACTGTGGCTGCCCCCTCTGAGGTTCAAGCTCAGGACTTTCATATTATAAGACTGACGGCTGCCTACTGTGCTAAGGAGGTGCTTGTCACAGCTTCTATTGTAGATTTATAAAAAGATGACATTATTTATGATTTGGGGAGAAGGTGAGTTAGCTTGTGTCTTTCTAAGCCTTTATTTTTAGTCAGTGTCTATGGTGAAGTAAATTTTGTAAAAAAGAAATTAAGCTAGCAGGCAAAATATTGATTAGATCATTGGGGACATGATATTTTTCTTTGTGCAGATTTCTTTTACAATAAGCACTAATGGAAATTTGTAGTTTGTTTAATTTCCACCACAAGAGCTTAATGTTTGTGTAAATTTTAATGATTAGAAGTTTAGGTCAGGAATAAATTTATGTGAAATTTAAAAGGTGCATGTTTCTTTAAAAATATAGAAGTGCATGTGCATGTTATTGTTATGTTGTTAGTGCTATGCTACTGTGCCTTTCCTCTCCTTTCCCTTTTTTATTCTGTTTCTTTCCTCTTTCCCTGCTCTTTGGGTGACTAAGAACACACGGGTCCTGAACTCAGCACCCACTTTGATGGAATAACTTCCATGGAGCTAGCATTAGCTTCTTCCGAGACAGAAATGATATGTTGGTTGCTGTGAGAGAAACATGCCAAAGATGTCTAACAGAAGTTCTAATAAAACAAAATGGGGTGGGGCTTAGGCTCGAGGGTCCTGTGTATGCTGGTCCAGTGTGCTTTATACTGACTGAGCTACACACCCAGCTTTCCAAAACATCTTTGGTTACAGCTTTGATTCACTAATTTTTAGTTTTACTTCAATATATTCTAAAGTAGTTTTATGTTTCACGTGGCAGCCAGGTGTGGTAGAGCATACCTTTAGTCCAAGTAAGGAAGAGGCAGGTGAATCTCTGTGAGTTCAAGGCCAGCCTGGTCTACAAAGTGAGTTCCAAGCCAGCCAAGGATACACAGTGAGACCCTGTTTCAAAAAACTAAAAAACAAAACAAAACAAAAAATTCATATGACTATATTATTTCATGTAAATAATAGGCCATATAACTTTTGGCTAACCTACATCTTAACTACACTGTTAACAGTTTGGTGTGTTTCTTTCCAATATTTTTAAAATTATATTTTCAAAAAATTAAAATCACATGGTATTTTTTTTTCCAGTCCAAAAGTTATGTGTACTCAATGAGAATACTTAAAAAATAAAGACGAGCACAAAGGGAAAAAACACTCATAAAATCCACCTAAAGATAATCACAATTAAATTTTGTTGTTTATCTTTTTTATATTTTTCATGAACATATACCTTTTTTTTTACTAAAATTATATACTATAATACTACTTTGTAACTGATCATTTGCAATATATTGTGAATGTTTGTTAATGTTAATAGCCATATAAGCTTTTAAGTGGTATGTAACATATGAACATATTTAAGTATGTTTAACTGACATACTTAACCATCTCCCTATTGTTGGACATTGAAAGTGTTTATTTTTTTACCATTATAAATATTACAATAGTTAATATCTTTGTCCATACATCTTTCCATGCATCTGTGATTGTTTCTTTAGGAATAGATTCCTACAAGTGGAATAGCTGGGTCAAAGGGTATGTACACTTCAACGCGTTTGATACATGAAAATGTCAAATTTCAGCTAACCTTATGTTATATTCTGTCTTGTATTGCTATTCAATTATTTTGTGTGTCTGTCTTGTTTTTCTAATTGGAACATAAGTGAGAATAAGGGAAGTCTCTTGTATATGCTAGTTCCCCTTGGCAGTATGGCTTCCTGTGTTGGTTTCATATTATATTGATTCAAAGCAGTAGTTCTCCAGGGTTTTGAGTGTCATAATCTGTACATTTAAAAAATGTATCTGTGTGTGTATTTTAGAATAAATTTAGGTTTGCAAATTTTCTTTTTTTCTAGGCAAAGACATTTAGAAATAAAACCAAATAAAATTTTCTATCCCCATCCTCTTAGGACATAAAGAATATTTAACAATACAAAAGGATAGACCTCTGAAGAGAACATGTTAGCTCTTTGTCCATGTTTTTTATCATTTTATATTGGGCTAGGAATTTCACCTTAACCTAGAAGTGAACTAGAGACCAACATTTGGGAACCACAGACTTAAAAGAGTTTAGAGCATTGAAATTGGAACCCTTTGCAAGAGTGTAAGTTCCCCATGCCTCTCTCTACAGTATTGTGAAGGTCATGCTGCTGCTTTAAACAGAATTTGTGTTTGTCCTTGTTAATGTTTGACTAAACAAGCAAAGCTGCTGATAAGCATCTGAATATATTTCCAATCTCTTAAAACAACATATATTGGATGCTGGAATTGGAGCCAGGGTAGTAGATATGATAGAGTGGAAAGAAGGGACATTAGTTAGGCCAGCTCCTCGCCTTCTGCCACCCGTCAGTTTTCCTTCTGTTTCCTTCCTAACATGGTGACTATGATGAGATCTGTGACAGGTTTTATAGCCCTTGTTATACTTACTTCACTGTAATGTGTTTGTTTATACAAATCTTTTGCTTACCTGTGCATGAGTTCTTCCAGGTAGAATGAGTCATCCCCTTCTTTTGCAGCTCTAGGTCCTAACACAGGGATCCAGGCATAGCAGGTGCCTAATGAAATGAGTGCTGAGGCACGTCTGGATTGTTGAGGGAATTACGTGATACAATGTGTGTGGAAGTGCTTCCTAAACTTTGTGTTATGCAAACAATGGTCATTTTCGGTTTTGACAAGAGCGATTTTAATGGCGAGTCTCAAACCTTTGAAAAGAGAGAAAATTGCTCCTTTGAACAGTTCTTTAAGTGCATTACATTTTTCTGCTGTTTGTAAGAAAACAAATTTTAATTGGGGTCAGTGTGGCGCTAATTTGCTTCCTAGGAAAGCAAAGTACTCCTGCTCCCTATGCTACATGGAGGTGCCCTGATAGCAAATGTTTGTTTGACTTGGTTATCATCTAATTTTAATATTAATAAGACCAGAGGCTTTCTTATCATTAAAGCCAGTGTCCATTGCTTCCTAACCAGTAAAGAAGGGCACCAAGCCAGGGAAGAGGAGCCTGTGTTGTGCCTGGTGCTTTTGGTAGAGCTCCTTTTCTAATTGCTTCTAAAATTCCTGGTAAATTTTTGCCACAAGATGGCAATGGTGATTACTTGAGTGTATATGCTATTGAAGCAGCTCAAAAAGGGTGTACATGAGTGTATTGTTTGGGGTAAGAGTTGAAGACTTTCATCGCTGCTTATGTATTATTTCATTTTAACTTCCAGAGTTAAATGATACTTTATATCACTTTCCTTCTGTATTCAAGTATTGTTTTGTTCCCTGTTTTTCTGTCTTTATAATACAGTAACGATGTATTATTTGCCATGTGTTGTATGTGTCTGACTCACTGCTGATGATTGTGGTGACAGGTAAGAAGAAAATACGATGGGACCCAGTTAGGAGACGCTTCATTCAGTCCTGTCCTATCATAAGGATCCCTAACAGGTTCTTGAGAGGTGGGTGATTACTAGCAAGAGGTCTGTGCTTCCTGTGGGTTGAAGGGAATTTTGAATGGATTTTCTAAATTCAGAACTGTTTTCTTTAAGTTGTTGAACAGCCAACATTGAAGTAAAAGACCGTAGGCCTCAATTTTAAATTTATGTTTTTTTTTTTACTGACCACTGTTGGAATTGCAATGACAAATTTGGGGGAAGTTAGACTCTGTTAATATGTCCATGGTGGTTGAGTAGATGATCGCAGCAGTACCCAGTGGCAGTCCATATAATCTTCAAGTGAGGATGTGATTCTAAGAGACAAAGGAGGATGTGATAGTCTAAACTAAAAAATCCCTTTGTATCAAAACTGTAGATAAAAAGCCAAGGAAAGCACTTGTGAGCCACCATTAATTTATATGAATATAAAGAGCTCCTAGAAACTAGTCATCTCTACCTACTGGAAAAATAAGGAAATGCATATGAATAGTCAATAATAAAGAAATGCTAGCAGAGGAACACAAAATAACTCAGCGGGTAAAATTGCTTGCTGCCCAGCCTGGTGACCTGAGTTTGACCTCTGGAACCCACGCAGTAGAAACCAAGAAATTACTCCCACAAGTTGCCCTCTGACTTCCACACATGTTCTGTGGCACAAGCATGTGCAAGTACACACAACATACACAATTTAGAATAAATAACGCGTAAATGTAATGAAATGTATAAATGCCAGTAAATTTAAACGTCACTTAATTTGCTACTGTGAAATAAATATAATAATTAATATAACATTTTACTTATTAGGTGGGAAGATTAAAATAAAACTACCCATGTTGGCTAGGGTATGGGCAAAGAAAGCTTAAATTAGCTGAGGTTTTATGCAGTCCCTTTGGACCTAACTTGAAAAATATGTTAACTTTAGAGCTGCTGGTGCTTTTGATTGGGAGCTCCTTCCTTCTAGGAAGGCCACATTGTTTCTGCTTACCACTGTTCTATCAGCTGTAGACTGTACTGAGTGAAAATTTGCTCAGAAGAGGATTGAAAACTTTAGCTCACTTTTTTTAAGCTATAGCAAATTATCACAGAAGCCTGCTTGATGTTGCAATTTAGACCTTATTCAATTACAAATCATTTCGTCTAGCTTTAATTGAAGAGATTCAATTAAAAACCTAAGCTGGGTGTAGCTGCAGTACACCTTTAAGGCAGGCAGATCAGTGAGTTCCAAACCAGCTTGGTTTACATACCAAATTCCAAACCAGCCAGGGTTAAACAAAAAGTTAATACCAGGATAAATTCTTCAGCTTGCTATAGATGTTTCTATATCTAGTGTCTAACATATTTTTGGCAGCCAAAACATGAAAAAGCTAAAACCAGGCCTAAATGAATCAAGATAAGACAATCAGTGATAGTGAGCTACCTTTCACCATCCCAAAAGGAAAGTAAAGTAATTAGGATATAGAGTTTAATGAAAAAAAACAAAAACAAAAACAAACAAAACACTGCAAATAAACAACAACAAAGGAAACATTTGTGTGAGGCTGGAGAGATGGCTCAGAGGATAAGAGCACTTGTGCTCTTGTGTGGAAGACCCCATCAATTGCCAGCACCGTCATGGCGGCTCACAAGCATTCATACCAGTCCCAGAGAATCTCATGCTCTCCTTTGGCTTCTGCAAGCATCAGGTACGCAAGTGGTGCACATATTTGCAGGTAAACAATCAAACATGTTTTAAAAAAAAACAAAAACTTTAAAAACTGTAAAATCCTATAAAAATATAAAATGACAGAAGAAATAGTAAAATCAAGAAAAAAAACCACCTTGGTTATATCTGCATGGTAGTTTTTTGTTTTTGTTTTTGTTTTTTTCATAGTGTCCATTTAAAAAAAATTTTAACCATGGAGAAAAATTCTGCACAGGTAAGTTTTATACTATTGGACATTTGTATGTCCTAAATTCAAAATGGCTGAGAAAATTGGTGATAGAAAATTCTGAACCGAGTAAGGTGGGAGCAGGCTTAGCATTAGGGGAATAAAGGTCACCACAAGCCTCCTTTGAAGCAGTGGCCTTGTCTGTCTTCTCACCTTTGACCAGTTTGACTGTTTGATGCTGCTGGCCACCTGCACTTTCTCTTGGGGTAACAACACTGTATGATCCTAGATGTTTCCTTCTTCTTTGTCCATTTTGTTCCCTTCCCCAGTTCCTTATTTCCATCCATTAAAGGTGGGAATTCAGTGTTCTGTCCTTTCTCCATGATCTCTGATTGTCTCATCAGCTTTCTTAGGTTTAACTCTCTGTTCATCATTCATTTCTTCATTTGGTATTTCTGGATTGCTTCCTATGTGACAGTTTCTGTACTTGCTAAATTAATGATGAAGGTCTCAGAGAACCAGGTGGACAGACAATTACAGGGTCATTGAGGGGAAATTATTTGTGATAAGTGTTCTGATAAGGTGGTATGACATGGTGCACACCAAAGAGCAAATGGAGAAGAGGATGACTGCATCATCCGACTTTATTTATTTATTTGTTTGTTTGTTTGTTTGTTATTTATGTTGCTTAAATCTGAGTGGGCGTTTGCAAGGGAAGGGTGGAACTGCAGACCACAGGTGCCAGGTAGCTTGAATATGCAGACCTAGGCATGCATGGCGCTTTCCAAGGTTTGAAGCAAGTTTGGCATAGTAGCAGCTAGAAGCTTGAAAGGGCCAGATAGAAGGAGCTCCACTGAAGAATTTTCAGGGTCAGACTTGGTTTTGTGGCTAGTAAAGAGATAATGATTACCAATGTCAGGAAGGCTGCAGCCTGAAATGAAGGTGGCCTAGAAGGAATTGGGGGGTGGGTAGGTAATCCCAACTTGATCACTAGTCGACAAATAGGAGGGAAAAACAAGCACTGACTTCCAGGGGCTGAAGAGATGGCTCAGTGGTTAAGATGGCTCACTGGCTGCTTTTGCAGAAGACACCTTTGTTTGGCCTCTTCAGGCACCAGGCACACACTTACATACTGAAGACAACAGGCTCATACACATAGAATAAAAATAAATCTTTTTTAAAAACAGAGTCCAGATTTTCTGTGTGACTTGCGCTGCTCTTCTCTAGGCATGGCATGGATAATCACAAGGCAGGTTTTAGGAATACACTCCTGTTAATGTGCAAACCAGTATTTGATTATTCCTTAACTAAGAAGAATTTCCAGAAAAACCTCTATTCTTTCTTAATATTTTTGTTTGTTTGAGACAGAGTTCTGTGTAGCACCAGCTATCTTGTAACGAGCTTTGTAGATCAGACTGGCCTCGAACTCTTGACTCTGCCTTGAGGATCAAAAGCGTAGACCACCACCACCAGGCTAAACCTCTGATTCTTTTTGGGAGGGGGTGGGTTTTGAGACAGGGCTTCTCTGTATAGCCCTGGCTGTCCTGGAATTCACTCTGTAGATCAGGCTGGCCTTGAACTCACAGAGATCCACCAGCCTCTGCCTCCCAAGTGCTGGGATTAAAGGCATTCGACACCACCGCCCGGCTAAACCTCTGATTTTTTTAACACTAAATTTAACAGCAATTTCCTGGAAAACTTGGAAGGCCTGTCCCCTCTCTGTTATGATATCACCTTCATGTATTACCTGTATCAGCACTGATCACATGGAATTCTGCTCACTTGTGTGCCTTCCTGAGCTCAGGCTGTAAGCTCTTCAAGAATGGGCCAGTAAGTAGGACAGCTGCTCCGACTTCTGTCCATTTGGTAGCACAGTGCAAATGAGAGGGTATATTGAGTTAGGTCTAATTATAAAACTGTTGTCTTGTCCGGGAAGAGCACAGGTGTAGATTTTAGTATGTCCTCAGCTGTTCCCAGTTGTAGTGGTAAGTTAATGGATTGTTGAGAACACAAAACATGCTTTTTCAGTGGTTCATTGGATGTTTTCTTAAAAAACAACCTTATTTATACTTTAGAAATAGCCTTTTTTTAAGCCTTTCATTTTGGAAACCCTTTATCTTGATTGAAAACAGTTTCATGGGTCTGTTTTATGTAACTAGATCCTACATCTTCTCAAAAGAGATTTCTGCCAATTAACAGTGTGATGTGGTAAAAAAAATAGTTTGGATATGTTAAAATGCTGAGTTCCCATCATGAAGCTGTAAACTGAAAGTACGTACCTTCCTCAGTTCTCCAGTACCATTGAAAATGAGAAAAAAAAAAATTGAATGATGATGTTATTGTTTTGTATTGAAAACAAAAGAAAAGGAATTTTTGAGTCAGATTAATTATCTGCATCTGCATCCAGGCTCTGCCATTTGCCAACTGTAGGACCTTGGGCAAGTGCTTGCTTATTTATTTTATTTGCCTCAGTTTTCTCATTTGTAAAGTTAGAATGGTGAAATATCGAGAGAGAATGTGTGAAAAGTTTTTAATTACATTTAGGAACATTCCGTTACTGCTAGCTGCTAGTTTTTATTATTGTAATAATACCAAGAGTTTTGAGGAATTTCGGGGTAATTAAAAACAAGTGGATGCTGGAGGATGAAGCCTAATGATAGAGCACATGCCTCCATGAACTCAGTTCTCAGCACTGCAAAGCTAACTGGAAGCTAGGCATGGTGTCACATGCTTGTGTCATAGAAGTGGGAGGGAGAGGCAGGAGGATCAGGAGTTGAGGTCAGCATCAGCTCTATAGGAGTTCTGAAACATCTTGGGCTACATGAGGCCACCTTAAAGAATGGAACTACACCAAATGGGAAACCAACACTGAATATAATGTAGTTCAAAACCAGGTGTTCTTGACATGTGGTGATATCAGAGACTTTGTTTTTATTTATTTTAATTATTTTTTTTTAATTTTTTTTGAGACAAAGTAGTTCTAGTAGGTCTGTAATTTACTATTTAGACCAGGCTAGCCTTGAACTCACAGAGATCTGCCTGTCTCTGACTCTTGAATGCTGAGATTAAAGATATGCACCCCCACGACTGGTCTCATGGTGTTTTGTTGTTGTTTTTTAAAGACTCAGTCTCAATATGTATATACCTTGATGGCCTGGAACTCATTCTACAGACCAGGTTAGCCTTGAATTCATAAAATCTGTCTCTGCCTCGTGGGTGTTGGAATTTAAGGCATGTGCTACCATGCTTGGTTTGTCTTTTTCTTTTCCTCCACCTCCCCATCCTTTCCCTCCTCCTCCTGCTGCTGCTGCTTATTTTCTTAACTAGTGTTTTTTATTTTTATTTTATATTTAAGACAGGGTTCTCACTAAGCAGCTCTGGCTTAACTGAAACTTGCCGGCATCAACTCACAAATATTGCTAGATTAAAAGTGTGTACAGTTATGCCTGGTCTTGAGGAAACACTGTGGAATGTTAGGAAGCTCTCATCACAAGTGGTGCCCTCAGAGTCCATAGTGAATTGTTTACCCAGCAGGTCTCAAGACTGATCCCAAGTTTCTAACATGCATCACCGACTGCTGAAGATGATGGCAGTCAGTGTTCTCAGGGGAAATTATTTTGTAGATAAATTCTGTTTGTGGCGAGATCAAAATAAAGGAGAGATTTGAAAATTTATGCTGTACACTCATTTTGGGAAAATTAGTTGTAGGGATACTTCTGGTAGTGAAAAATCCAAAATGAGGAAGATTTGAATATAAGAAGTAGTGTGGAGATGCTCATAAAACTTACCATGAAGCTAAGTAAGATTGCAGAGATTCTATTCTAGTAATATAGAGGAGTTGTATAAAGATGTGTGTCTACATATATATTATATTCTATAACTAACATTAAACAAGTTGGAAGTAGTGCTAAAGGTCTCACAATTTTTTTTTTTTTTTTTTTAATGTACAAGTCTTATTGAGGGGATGAGGAAAATGGCTTGCTGTACTTGTCCAAGGACCAGTTTGGATCCCTCACAATCCATGTAAATAAATAGCAGGGACATAGCATAGCAGCTTGCTTATAATTCCAGCCCTGGGAAGGCTGAGACACAGAGGACCTAGGAACAAGCTGGTTAGCTAGACTAGCTGTGTCAGAGCTAAATTGAGAGGCTTTTCCTTAGTCAACAAGATGAGTGACGAAGACTCTCACATCAGCCTTGGGCCTTTATATATGCCTATGCTCACACACACGTACACATATACAATTGCATACATACCATACACATACACAAGCAAAGAGAAATCTTATTAAAATAGGAAGTTTTAATAATATTGAAATACCTAGATGAAAAGTGAACATACTTATTCCAAGCTAAACAATGAACTTGTATAAATCAGTTTTTAAAAAAGACATCTCAGGTGGGTGGTGGTAGCGCATGCTTTTAATTCTGGTGCTTGGGAGGCAGAAGCAAGCAGATCTCTGTGAATTTGAGGTCTACATATTGAGTTTCAGAACAGTCAGGGCTACACAGAGAAACCCTGTCTCAAAACACAAAAACAAACAAACAAAAGACATCTCAGAAGAATGTACAAAAGTCTGATGTTGCAGAAGATTCTTCCCGCCATCCTGGTCCCACAGCCTCATTAGCTACAAATGAATAATCAGAGACTTAAATTAATTATGAAACTGTTGGCCGTTGTATTGGGCTTTTTATGGCTAGCTCTGTCTTAATTATTAACCCATAACTACTACTCTATGTATTTCTACATGGTCTTATCTTACCAGAGAATGCCTGACTTGAATCTTCTTGAGCTCCCATGATGACTCTGCCTCTGCCTACACCTCCCAGAATTATTTCCTAGCCCCACCTATCTTCCTACCTGGCCAATCAGTGTTTTATTCATTAACCAATAAGAGAAGCATATATACAGGAGGAACATCCCCATCATCTTCTCTTTTTCGGCTAAATAAAAGGAAAGGTTTTACTTTAACATAGTAAAATTATATGTAACAAAACAGTTATCAAGTAAAAACTATAGTTACTATATTTAGTTCATTAACAGGCATTTACTGAAAGAAAAATTCCAAATAGCCAATTAACATAAAAAGAGCTCAATTTGGTTGGGCATGGTAGCACATGCCTTTAATCTCAGCAGTCTGGGAGGTAGAGGCAGGCAGGTCTTTCTGTGAGTTCAAGGCCAGTCTGTTTATATACAGAGTTCCAGGACAGCCAGAGCTACATAGAGAGACCCTGTCTTCAAAAAACAAAAGAAAAGAAAAAGTACTTAATTTCAAAAGCAATGACAGAAATATGCGCTATAGCATGAGATAGGCACTGACTGTGTCAAGTATGATATGCATGAGGGACTAAGATTCTCATATGCTGCTGGTGACTGTGGGAACTGTTCTGTTTTGAAAATGTATGGCTTTATCTAATAAAGATTTCCTTTAAGACTCAATTTCCATTTCTGGATTTTGTAGCCAACAGCAGTGTGGCCCCCTGTGTACCTGAAAACATGTATGGAAATGTTTATATCAACATTATGAGACACAGATTGAAACCATCTAAGTGTCTATTTACAGAACTAGCCTGAGTAAGTAAGTTGTGCTGTGTACTTACACAGAGAAATGCTGCTTAACAATGAAATCAGCAGACCACGTGCACCATTTTCAACAGTATAGCATGAAGGAAGCTGCAGAACAATTGTCAGTAAGAATCCAAAAGGATCTGTTATAAACTTCAGATGTTATCTGGGGATGCATACCTAGGTATGATAACATATAATAAAGCTATAAAGAGACTGCTAGTTTTATGATTGACAGAGGAATGAATAGAGTTGGAGGAATGGCTTAGAGTTTAAAAACATTTGTTGCCTTTGCTAAGGACCTAGGTTTGATAACCAGTACCCACATGGCCATTCACAGCCATCCGTAATTCCAGTTCCTTCTGACCTCCACAGGTGCCAGGTCTGCCCATGATGCCTATGCACACATACACAGAAAATAAATCTAAAAGGAAAATAGGTGTGAGCTAGAAGGTGTTGTGGTCAAGAAGGGGAAGGCTTCTGGGAGTTGGCAGTACTTACAGGTTCAAAGAAAAAGTATGACTTATTCACCACCCCCCCCCAATATAAAAATGTAACAAAGATTCATTTTGTTAAAATTGCTCACACTGTGGCTCAATATGTGTACTTTCTGTATGTAACATTTCAGGGCAAATTTTATTTTAAGAACACACCCTTTTCTGATAGGGAACCCCCACCACCACCACACACACACACAGGGTTTCTCTGTGTAACCCTGACTGTCTTAGAACTCACTCTGTAGATCAGGCTGGCCTTGAACTCACAGAGATCCACCTGCCTTTGCCCCCTGAGTGCTGGGATTAAAGGTGTGCACCACTATGGACGTGCTAGGGACAAAATTCTTAACATGTAGAGATTATTTTATTTGCAGGCCATTAACAAGAAACCAAGAGGAAGTGTCACATTTAGTGGTGAAATCTGAACCAGTGTCCTCAATGAATTAAACAAGACTAATCTATTCAGTATCATCTCCTATTGTTCTATTAAATTTCAGCTAAAACTTGAGTAGGATAAACAAAAACAACAAAAAATTATTTGCTGGGGGACTGGAGAGATGGTTCAGTGATTAAAAGGCACTTAATAAAGTTGGGTTCCCAGCACCCACATGGCAGCTCTGTATACAACTGTCTGTAACTCCAGGTCCAGAGGGTCCAGTGCCCTTTTCTGACCTCCTTAGGCAGTCGGTGTGCACATTGTCTATATGCTTACATTCAGACATTGTACACATAGAAAATCTTTAAAAAATATTTTGATGGGCTGCACTCTTATGAGGCAGATGAAGAAGATCAGTAGTTGGAGGCTTGTCTGGATTTGGTGGTGCATGCCGTTAATCCTTGCACGAAAGAAGCTTGGACAGATTTCAAGGCCAGTCTGGTTTACATAGAGACTTCCAGGCCAGCCATTGTCATACAGTGAGATCCCGTCTCAACATAGTTCAAGGCTGGCCCAGACAACAGTACTGGGAGGGATAGATAGCTTAGTTGGTAGCATACTTGCCTGTCATGCATGAAGTCCTGAGTTTCATCCCTAATATTGTAAAATTTGGGCATAGTGACCAATACCTGTAGTCCCAGTATTCTGGACGTAGAGGTAGGAGGATCAGAACCTCAAGTCACCCTTGGCTATGTAGAGAACTTGAGGTGATCCTGGGCTACCTAAGACTCTTGTGTCAAAGAAAGAACAAAATATGCACTTTTATACACATATTTAGGAGTAAGCATTAGTCCAGTTCAGCTATTGAAGGAACAGTATGTCTGTACAATAGTTTTATCTGTGAACATTTAAAACATGTGTTCCTTTGACCAAAAAGTTCTATTTCCAGATACATTTTCATATGAATATGTAGAAGAAACTTTATTCCAATATCATTTGTAATAACGAGACGTTGGAAATGACCTAATCATTTGTTGTATAATCTAAAATGACTAGTTGGTTCCTGCTACAATTTCAAACCCACTTCCCTAGTCACCATAGCTCCTGTTTACCCCAAGTTAGAGTAAATGCTTGGCCAGGGAAAGCCAGGTACAAGGTCTCACAGCCACAAGTCTCTTGTGATTGTGAGTAAATTACTCCAGCATGTGGTTCATGCTTCATTGTTCACTTCTACATTTGCCTTTTTTTTTTCTAAGTTTTTACAGTATGTGTGCGTGTGTGTGTGCGCGTGTGTGTGCGTGTGTGCGTGTGCGTGTGCGTGCGTGTGCGTGTGTGTGTGTGTGTGCGTGTGTGTGTGTGTGTGTGTGTGTGTGTGTGTGTGTGTGTGTGTGTGAGAGAGAGAGAGAGAGAGAGAGAGAGAGAGAGAGAGAGAGAGAGAGAGAGAGAGAGAGAGAGAGAGTTCCCTAATCCATCAGGAGTTGGATGCTTGGAGGTGAGCACCTTTATTGCTTAGCTCACTGTGAAACCCTGCTCTCATGTTTTCTAGTGAGAATTCTGGAGCCAGTAACCTAAACCTGGGGAGATTTGATTAGCTGAAAACTTGATGGAAGATTCGGACTTTAGACTAAAACCCAATCTCATTTTGTCAAGGTCAAGGAGCCTGTGCTATATGCCATATGATGAAAATTAATGGTTGGTTCCTGTGGCATTTCTCTGATAAATTACTGTGATTTATTAAAAGTGAATAGGTTTCTGACTCGTGAGTCAAATCTGTGGGAAGGGGTCAGTTACCCAGTGCAGCTGCAGAGGCTCCCTGACAGAGTGTTTAACATTTGTCAGGCACTGGTCAGATGCTCTTGACCCAGCCCTTTCATTTGAATAGATGGTGAGATCAACAGAAGTTAGCTGTTAGATTAGCCGCCCAGCACTATCTGAAGGAAATAAGAGGTAGGGGAGGATGGGAGGGTGCAGGAACTGGGATTGACATGTATAACAGCCTTGTTTCAAATTTAAATAAAAAAAAAAAAAAGGAGAAAAAAAATAAAAAGAAATAAGAGCTACAAACTTAAGTTTTGTAGCAGCCACATGAAAAACAAGGCATGATGTTAATAACCCATATCTTCTTAACATATCATTACCATAGGACTGGTAATTTTACATTCTTTTAGGGATGCTAAATCTTTGAACACAAATCTTAGTTTCAAGTATGGCCAGGGCTGAGCAGGGCTGAGCTAGACTCTGAGCCCCAGAGACAGTGTCACTGACCCAGCACCTGTCATGGTAACAGTTCACAGCTGTTGTCCTTTAATGTCTGGACTTAGAGTTAATGAATGGACACATTTTATATTGAATCATCTTTTTATTTTGCCTCAGTATTTGATACACATGAGTTATGTTCATCACAAAAATAGTTTGTAGTAAACTTGGAACATGTTCTCTGCTCCCTGTCCACTGAGAAGTCCTAGAATGTTACTGTATTCTTTTCACATCTGCAAAATGTAAAATGTAAAATGTAAAAACTAAAAGTTATCTCTTGGCTCCTGGAAATGAAAAAAATAGCAACATTTAAAAGATTCTTAGTTTCTATCTATTGAGCATAACAACTGTTTTATAACTTTGTCTTGCTAACTCCTAGATGTATTTATTACTTGCAAAAATCATTCCACAGCGGGACACCTGTCCCCAAGAGTGAGAGCACACACACTCTCCCCTTCATCCCCTTCCTTCCTTTGTTGCTGGGGATTAAAGTCTAAGTGCCTGCTCTGCCACTGAGCTCCTTGCCCTGTATCTTGTAGTAAACTATGTCAGAGTCCACAGAGCTCGACATTGTCTTCATCATCCCTGCCACTGTTTACTTTGGCTAAAGTTAAACTCAGAGAAACTTTAGGACAAATTGTGTTTTTTCCAGCAGTGTCAGGTGCTGTGGGTGATGCAGGATAAGTACATGCTGTTAGCCTTTGAGAAACCTTTACGCTATTAAAAAATGGATGAAACGAGTAGAGGAGAATCAGTGACTAGGTAGTTCATCCTCAACATTGTTCAGTGTTTCTCTGAGCCTTAGACTTGGTTATAGAAAAGGGGATGGATGCACATACACTTTTCTCCCCTCAAACAGCTCACCATCACCTGGAAAGATACACACATAAGCCAGTGAATATTTAAAAACAACAAATGTGTGGGGGACAGTGACACTGTCCCCAGCACAGAAGAGGAAACTGAAATTCAGTGAAGGCCCTGGCTTGTCCTGGTGGAAAGAACCTGGATTCAGCCTAGCTGTCATGGGAGCCCTTGCTCAGTCTCTTGCGCACATGCTCTCCTGTGTTTCCAGTGTGCCAGAAGGGAACTCAGTTCTTTACTTGCATTAAATCACAGCTCATTTGTAAATTTGCCAGCTGATTGTAGTTGCCTGGTGTCACACTCATATTTAGGAAGTGGCACTGCTCCCATCTGGTAACTGTTTAGGTCTACCCTAACATTTAAGCAGGAAGCTGCTGAGCCAGAGGAGCTCTAGGGGCTGCATAGAGTAAGCTTGGAAACATTTCTACCACTGGAGACTTGAAGGCCAGGTAGGCTAGGCCAAGGTCAAAGGAAGCACTCTAGGCCTGCTGTGCAGTGAGGATGACTCAGCCCTAGTGAGCAAGTAGAGGGAGTATACTGTTTGGCCTCACAGGCTCTGAGATGCCTGACCCAGGCGTTTAAGGAGCGGCAGTGATTTGTACACAGGACTGACATGGAGCAGAGTAACTATGAGATTAATTGTTGCTTTGTTTTTTGATTGCTCTAGTTCTCTGCATATTTTTTCTTGTTATAAAATGTACCCTAGAAAGTGGGATTTTTGCTTAAAAAGACATGAAAGGCCTTATTAGGTTGGTAATAGATACTTATTAGTAAAGCATATTTATTGGGTGTTTAGCAGTGTCCTAAGTATTAATGAACTTTATATTAGTATCTGTAGTACATGAAAATAGAGATGTTTTTAGGGTTATAGCAAATATAATATCCTCTTAGTCCATATTGTATTTTATCTTGTTTGGTTCTATAACTATTCGAGGTTTAATATAGACTGGTATAAGAAGTTATAAGGATAATGGAAATATAAAGTTGTGGGCTTTTTTTTCACCCTTTAAAATGATCTCAAAATAATTTTAAGTGAACTAATATATATGTATATAATTTCATCATGTATTTATTGTGTACTGGGGATTAAGCCATGGGCCTGGAATATGCTAGGGAGGTACTCTACCCGCTTGAGCTGTATCACCAGTTTTTTTGGGGGAGTTTTTTGCTTTGTTTTTTAAATCTTGAGACAGACTATCCCTAAATTGCCTAGGCTGGTCTTGAACTTATGCTGTGAGCCCAGGCAGGTATTAAAATTATGGTCCTCCTGACTCAGCCTCCCCAGTAGCTTAGATTACAGGTTTATACCACAAACCCTGGCTAGTTAATGTGATTGAAACTATAGGAAGGTTCTGTGGCTGTAGCTCAGTGGTGGGATGCTTGCCAACCATGCACAAGACAGGCTCACTTCTCTATCATAAGGAAAAACAATCTTTAAATTCTGGAACTTGCCTCCTTCCTATTTGCCAAGCTTCGCTTTTGTCTGTGGTCCTGGGGTCCTAGCCAGGATCATTACTAATACCTTGGAGTCTCGGAGGTCAGGTCTTACTTCCATTTTTAAATTTTTGACCATTTTGAGTTAAACTTTTTTTTTTTAATAGCTTTTCTTAGCAATAACTTTAAACAGAATATAAGATGTTCTTTGGGATAAATGCAGGATTTTCTTCAAAAAGTTTTGTGATAGGATCCAGAGAATTAATTTTGCCCTGACCCCATGAGAGCCGACTTCTTTTAAGTGTATGCTTACATGTGTGTGTTTATTTAGACAAGACTCATTCATGTTTGTGGTTGCTTTCTCCAGTAGTCACAATTTAATCCAGCTTGCCTGTGCTTTCCCTAAACAGTAAGGAAATCTGACCTCTGACCTCTCAGCCTCTGAGGTACTAGGCCTCTCCTCTTCCTTTTCTTGAAACCCACATCGTCACCATTTCCTTGAGTTTACCATGCTGTGTCACCTCTCCTGGGAAAACTCTCTCTTAGTCTTTGAAGTTTAGAAGTCATGAAATAAAAATGGAGAGTAGCTTCTTAAAATCTAAGATAGTCTGTGCGAATATATAAAATAATCTAAGTAAATGACTATGTTGTGTTAGGAATCCCTTCCTGCCTCCCCTTTAAAGTTTAAACGGTTGTTACTAGTTTGCTTATGTTCTTCGTCTGTGGGACACTTTTGGAAAACTGTCCTCTTCTTCCTTAGGCCACAGACCTCCCCCAGCCCGCAGTGGACATCGTTGTGTGGCTGATAATACCAATCTCTATGTGTTTGGAGGGTATAACCCAGACTATGATGAATCAGGAGGCCCGGATAATGAAGACTACCCTCTCTTCAGGGAGCTTTGGAGGTATCATTTTGCAACAGGCGTGTGGCACCAGATGGGCACAGATGGCTACATGCCCCGGGAATTGGCATCCATGTCACGTAAGTGCCAGCAGTTCTGAAATTTTGACCTTGTGAACCAACTGAAATGTCAGGTTCAGTGTCACTTGCTCCTTGTTATAATTTATACTATTGTAATATGGTTAAGTGTTGTCACTGACTAGGCTTTGAATCTAACTGTATCATATTGGATTGTCAGGTGAGTTTTAACTTTATTTGCCTATAAAGTAAGATTAACAATGTCTCAGAGGGTTGGGTATAATATAAAGTATTATATATGTTAGGAAAAATGTAGTCAAAATTAAAAAATGGAGTTACAACTATGGCAATTAATAGCTATTAAGTGAAGGGCTTCACCTCCTTAAGCATCACTATGTTAAGTTTCTACAGTGATTGCCACTGTACAAATGGCCTGAGGTTTCATAGAGTCCTGAGAATAATGGCTAAGATCGCATGCTCTGAAGCCAGACAGTCTATGCTTGAATCCCAGCTCTCTTCAGGAAACCATCAGCAAGCTATTTAAACTGTTCTTCCTGGGCATGGTGGTACATGCCTATAGTCCTAGCATTTGGGAGGCTGAGATAGAAGGACTGCAATGAATTCAAGGCTAGCCTAGTCTATATAGCAAGATAAATAGACAGAGGAATTAAAACACAAGCATTTGCAATTTCTGTTTCTGTTTATCATCTCTAAAAATGTAGGTTGGGCTCATTGCTTAGTGGTAGAGTGTACCAAGCTCTGGATACAAACTTAGCAGAGAGGAGAGAGAGGAAAATAATAATAAAGAGAGAAGAAAATAACATGTACAGTTCCTACCTCATAGGGTTGTTGAGAAAATTAAATTAGGGAGGTTAACTAGTTTTCCTGAAGTCACACTAGATTTAAATCCAACTCTTGACCTCACTACAGTGCAGACTGTTAACCACTACAATTCATGTCAACCACTACACTGCAGACTGTCAACCACTACACTGCAGACTGTCAACCACTACACTGCAGACTGTCAACCACTATACTGCAGACTGTCAACCACTACACTGCATACTGTCAACCACTACACTGCATACTGTCAACCACTACACTGCAGACTATCAACCACTACAGCAGACTGTCAACCACTACACTGCAGACTGTCAACCACTACAGTGCAGACTGTCAACCACTACACTGCAGACTGTTAATCACTACAGTATAAACTATTAACTACTATGCTGTGTCAGTTAATGAATTTTGGGGAAGTTGGGAAGCTACTGAAATGAAAGGGGCAGAAGAAGGAGGGAAGAAAGAAGAAAGGGAGGGTTTTGTAAATTGTGGCAAACAGAAAAGATAAAGATAGAATACCAAACTTGTCTGCAGGATATGTTTTCATCTGGTGGATGAAAACTGACAGAAACCATAGCTTAAAATATAAAGATCATTCCTCTGACGGAACTATCCTTTGATTACCCCATCTAAGTCCTACAGGTTCTTTTCCAAGGCAAAGATGATAGATCATTTTCCTTTGGTTTGCTGTGTATTTAAGCTGTCTTGAACAGCAATGATACCCTGTAGTTCATAGACTTGACATTGCTATGCACACTGTTTTAGTTTTTAATTCTATAAGTGACTTTTAGCTGTATATCATATATCTAACAGTGAACCATATGAGATAATCCATACAGTATGAATTAAGCCATTTTCTGAAGAATCTATAATTCGATATTAGTGGTCTTAATAGGATTGTTAAAATAGACATGTTTGAGCTTTTCAGTTGTTCTGGGTGCGTGGGCAGCACACTGCAGGGAGCAATTGCATTAAGTGGGATGTGTGTTTCTTCCCCCCAGTTGTGCTGCATGGAAACAACCTGTTAGTGTTTGGAGGCACAGGCATCCCATTTGGTGAGAGCAACGGCAATGATGTCCATGTTTGTAATGTGAAGTACAAGAGATGGGCTTTACTCAGCTGTCGGGGGAAGAGACCCAGTCGTATATATGGACAGGTATTAATCTGGCTAATGAATGGTGAATGTACTTATTTCATATTTTTCTGGTCTAGTAGCAGTGTCAGAATACAACACTACCACTGTTTTAATGGAGATGTAAATTCATAAATCTTACATTCCCCGAGAGACAAGAGGGAGGAGGGAAAAGGGGAGAGAGATGGGGGGGGTGTTTTGTGTTGAGGCTAGGGGACAGCCTCAGGTATTGTTCCTTAGGAGCTGTGTCCACCTTTTGTCTCTCCTTTCTTTTTGAGACAGTCTCTCTCTGGGATCTGGGGTTTGCTGATGAGGCTGGACTGCCTGCCTGCCAGTGAGCTCCAGGGGTCTGCCTGACCTTGCCTCCCTGCACTGCTTTTACTAGTGGACATCACCACTCCTGTTTTGTTTTGTTTTGTGTTTTGTTTGTTGTTTTGCATAGGCATAGGGATTGAACTAAGGTCCTTGTGCTTGCACATCAGCTTTTTACCATCTTCTCGGTACCATTATTGCTAGATCTATGTAGAAGTTTCTTTTACCAACCCCTAGTGCAGACTGAGCTTTAGCATAGTCTGAGTCTGCTCTGATGATGGGGTTCTATAAAGAACTTTATTTGCTAAGAAGTGCAGCTCACTGAGAGACTTAACACAGAGCTGAATTAAAGCATGTAGAGACTTTCGTAGGTGAGTTTAACCTTTGGTGTCAGATGTTTGTTTGTTTGTTTTAGTTTGGTTTTCTGAAGCAGGGTTTCTCTGTGTTGCCCTGACTGTCCTGGAACTCACTCTGTAGACCAGGCTGGTTTTGAACACAGAGATTCGCTTGCCTCTGCCTCCCAAGTGCTGGGACAAAAGGTATGTGCCACCACCTCCTGGCTTAATCTTTGGTTTGTAAAGTTATGTCCAGAAAGATTTAGAGGCCGGTGGTGGAACTCGGAATAAGCACCATTGGCATGGGGCTCAGCTGTCTTGTACACAGGAATGATTAAACACTTTTGCACTTTGTCTCTGAAAGGGGCTCTTTCTGGACCACTCTGTCTCACCACAGGGGCTGCTCAAGGTCTAAGAAGTTACTGTCTGTGGGTGGCAGTGACTGAAGAGGAGTCTGATGGAAATGTCAGCTCTGAGCTCCATACTTTGAGGACAGTGCTAGACTGTTCTCATTCTGTTGCTGCTTCTGGGGCACGTTTTTTTCAGACTGCTTCGGAAGAGAGGCTGCTTTCAGTAGAAATGTTCCTGTTCACTGCCCTTACATTCTTGACTCTTGATAATCACTGTAGTTGGAAGGTTTTCTATGACTCCTCCGGTCCCACTGGACTGGTTTCTCTCCCATCCTCTGGTCCTCCCTGCCACTTATAAGAGAATCACTCTGAGGCTTAATATTAATTACAATTGCTTGGCCAATGGCTCAGACATATTACTAACCAACTCTTACAATTAAATTAACCCACTTTTATTATTCTATACTTTACCATGAGGCTTGTAGCTTGTTACCTCACATCTTGCTTCCCCAGTGGCTACATTGAGTCTCCGCCTTCTTTCTCTCCATAACTCTATTTTGATTTCCCACCTAGATATATTCCGCCTGGCCATAGGCCAAAACAGCTTTATTCATCAGCCAGTAAAAGCAACACATATTTGTAGCATATAGAAGGACATCCCGCATCAAATCACCTAACAGATACCTTTCTAGGTAGAACTAGCAAAGCTTTACTGTGTAAAGGCAAAGGTAAAACAGCCCTTTGGTTCTAGAAAAAGATTTAGTCATTCATTAATGAACAAGGTTTCACATGTTGCACAGGCTGGCCTCAGCCTCATGAATAGTTGGGATTATAGGTAAATGTCAGATCACTTGGCTTTAGGGTCCGATTTATTTTAAACCTCTCAAAATTTTTATTTATTGTTATTAGCAAGTATGTGTGTGTGTGCGTGCGTGTGTGCCTGTCCAAGTATGTGCCTATGTATGTGTACACATGCCACAGCTCAAGGGTATAGATCAGAGAAGAACTTTTGGGGTTGATGTCTCCCTTCACTGTGGATTCTGGGGATGAATTCAGCCCTTTAACTTTTAGTTTTGAGATTTTGGTAGGGTGTTTTGGTTTTGGGGTTTTTGGTTTGTTTTTAAGGTCTGACTTTGTAGCTCAGGTTGGCCTGGCCCTCACTGTGGAGCCTCTAATCTATCCTCAGATTCTTTTTGATCTTCTTGCCTCAGCCTCCTGAGTACTAGGATTATAAGTAAGTACCATCATACCTGAGTCGAAGTCTGATACTTTATTTTTAGATGTAGTTTGTGTGTATGCGTGTTTTGCTTACATATGTGTACCATGTCTATGTTTAGTACCATGAAGGTCAGAAGATGGTGTTGAATCTCTTGGAACTAGAATTACGGGATGGTTGTGAACCACCATGTAGGTACTGGGAATTGAACTTAAGTGCTCTTAACTGCTGAGCCATCACTCTAGCTCTGATACTTTATTTTTATTCATGTGGTATATGTGAACAGGTGCCTGGGGAGCTGAAGTTACAGATGGTTGTGAGCTGCCTAACATGGATGCAGGGAACTGACTCCATTTCCCTGGGAGAACAGAAAGCACTCTAACTGCTAAGCCATGTCAAACAGAAACCAAAACCAGAACAGCAACAAAAAGATGATGTTGATAAAACATGATTTGGGGGCATGGCCAAGTCTCCATTCTGTAAAAGTGTTAGAGTAAGGAGTCATCCTTATTCATCTTGTTCCTACAGGCCATGGCTCTCATCAATGGTTCCCTGTATGTCTTTGGAGGAACAACTGGCTACATCTACAGCACAGACCTGCACAGGTTAGATCTCAACACCATGGTGTGGACTCAACTCAAGCCAAACAACCTGTCCTGTGACCTGCCGGAGGAGAGGTAAGGGAAGCACTGGCTGGGGCGAGGGCTCTGAGCTCCTCCAGAGCTCCCCTGATAGAGCAGCTACCTGGCACATGGGTCCAGCTCATGGTAAAGAAAGAACTATTGATGAGAATGTTTTCCTCTAAGTGCAGAACCTTTAAAATATTATTTCTTTTGTACTTGTTAGTTTTCCATTAGTAAGATGTTAGTAATGTTTTGAAAGGAATCAATGGTAGCAGTTGCCAATGAAAGTTATAATGAGGGTCAGTGAATATTGACTGGAAGGAAAGGTGGGTGGGAAGATAGATGACGGATGAAGGGTGGGTGGGAGGGTCGTTTATTCCGCTGTTTCTGAAACATCCCAACATCACGTGGCCCTCCTGTTGCTTTCTACCAATGGCCTTAGATCTTTCGCTTTTCTTTCCATGGGAATAATTACCTCTTAGAATTAAACTCGGTGACAAGTTTAGTATTATTTTCCTGAGTTTAATATTTTAAATATTAAAAAGTAAATATTTTTTAAATTCCCTCTGCTCAGACTAATTGGGTGTCTTTTGTTGCCGCTAAGCAAAATATCTACATTTGCTGTACTCAAGTATCCTTACAGTAGGATGTTGGTGGGCTGGCTTATTGCAGAATTAGTGGGAGGGATTGGGAGATGGTTGCTAATGCAATTATTTGGATATAATTTATTTTGAGAGCACTAGGACCTTTCAGAGAAATACAAAAAAAGCCAAAGCATTTTCACATAGTTGCCTTCTTTTAGTTATTTTATGGACATATATATGGTTGCCACTGGAAGGCTGTGTAGCACGAATAATAAAAACCCAAAGATAGATATTGGGTTCAAGCTGAAGAACAGAGCAAAGCAGCCAAGCCACTAGAGAGTTCTTACCTCTACCAAGGCTCAGACCAAAAGGGGGGCTCCTGCCCTCAGTGTGACTGCAGACTGAATAGAACTGTTCGCCTGTCTCCACTTGCCTTACGTTCCTCTCAAGTGCTGGGATTAGAGGTGTGGCCACCACTGCCTGGCCTCCATGGTTGACTAATGTGGATAGCTTTGCACTTTGATCTTCAGACAAGCTTTATTTGTTAGATCATAAATAAAATATCACCATAAGGCTGAGGTAGGAGGATTAAGAATTCCAGTTCTGAGAGGCTGAAAGGATGGCTCAATGGTTAATATGCTGCTCTTCCAAAGGTCTTATGTTCAATTCCCAGCACCCACATGGCAGCTCATAACTGTCTAGAACTGTAGTCCCATGGGATTCAATTCTCTCTCCTGGTGTGCAAAGTACATGCAGACAAAACACCCATATATGTAAAATACATTAAATAAATACTTGTTTTTTTTTTTTAAAGAATTACAATTTTAAGACAGCCTAAATTATTCAGGGTTCTCTAGAGAAACAGAAGTTATAGAATAATAAAGGGGACTTAATAGAATAGCTTACAGGCTATGGCCCAACTCATCCAACAATGACTATCTGCCAGTGCCAGGGCCCAGAATCCAGTAGTTGTTCAGCCCACAAGGCTGGGTGTCTCTGCTGGTCTTCAGTGTGTGCTGGGTTCCTGAAGTAGAGAAGGAATGGGCTTGTGTGAGAGCAAGCAGGCAGAGGGAGCAGGCTTCTTTCTTCCAGGTCCTTTATGCAGGCTGCCAGCAGAAGAGGCGGCCAGATTAAAGGTGGATCCTCCCACCTCATAGATCCAGATTAGAAGGGGGCTTTTCACTTCAAATGATTTAATTAAGAAATCCCAGGGCTGGAGAGACGGTTCAGCAGTTAAGAGCACTGGCTGCTTTTGCAGAGGACCAGGATTCAGTTCCCAGCACCCACGAGATAATGCACAACTGTCTTTAACTCCAGTTCCAGGGGAATCATACCTTCACACCAATGTACAAAGAATAAAGTTTAAATAAATTATTAAAAAAGAAAAGAATCCCTAGCTGGGAGATGGTGGTGCATGCTTTTAATCCCAGCACTTAGGAGGCAGAGGCAGGAGGATCTCTGTGAGTTCAAGGCCAGCCTGGTCTACAAAGTGAGTTCTAGAACATCCAGGGCTTTTATACAGAGAAATTCTGTCTCAAAAAACCAAAAGGAGAGAGAGGGAAGGAGGGAGGGAGGGAGGGAGGGAGGGAGGGAGGAAGGGAGGGAGGGAGGGAGAGAGAGAGGGAGGGAGGGAGGAGGGAGGGAGAGAGGAGGGAGGGAGAGAGGGAGGGAGGGAGGGAGGGAGAGAGGGAGGGAGGGAGGGAGGGAGGAGGGAGGGAAGGAAGGAAGGAGGGAGGGAGAGGGAAGGAGGGAGGGAAGGAAGAGAGGAGTGTTACCTAGCCGTGTGGGTTTTAGTTAATTCCAGATATTGTCAAGTTGACCAACAAGAATAGTCATATTGGAGGGGGGAAAAGTTTCACTTGCAGCTCAGTTGCCAAGATAAAAGTTCTAGCAGATGTTTCATTAAGCATATTGTACTTGCAATTTTCTGCCAAGTAAGTATTTTAACTTAAAAACTCATTGTTTGGAGTTCTAATTAAATATAGGTAGATCATTTATTAGATGATAGTTTCTCCATTTACAGAGTCATTACAGGAAGATTTTAGATAATCTAGAAAATACAAATCAGAAATTGAAGAAAAGTAAGGTAAAACTAAATTTAGCGGTAGCTAGCTAGGGTGGCCATCTGCGATGGGAACACCCTTGCATTCTCAGGTGTTTGTATGGCGAAAGTTTTGCTGCCCCGGCCAGCAGGGCAGCAGCAAGGGCCTGAACCTCAAAATACCTGGGATGGGGACAGGAGACATGAGAAAACTGACAGCAAGACAGGCTTTCTGATCAAGCTGCAAAATTTTATTTTTCTCAAGCATGTTATATAGTGATTAGAGGGGAAAGCTAGGTAAGGCAGGGATTCAGAAGCAGGAGGTTGTTGAGTGGTAACCAGATTGCAGGATGTTCTTAGTCACATATCACTGAAGGTGAGCACTGATATCGGCTAAGAGGAAATGCAGGTAGAGATAAGCAGATTGTTAGCGGGGAAGAGGTCACAGGAGTTGCTAAATACTCTAACCTCATAAGGAGGGGTTACCAAGTAACTTAACTGCATTCCTGTGAGCCCTAAATTCTACTTATCAGGAAGTTGGGGAGGGGGAGGTTGATTGGAACTGAAGGTAGCAATCTTCTAACGCAATGGGCTATTCTAAAAAAGGCTGGCAATCTCTAAGGCTTATGCCACGATCGCTCCCAGCAGTTTTGAACCTGACTACAGCCTATTTAACATGGAGTCCATTTCCTTTCCAGTTAATGGTGTGGAAAAAACTTTGAGATGGATTCACTGTCCTTTATTTCTTATATTGATTGTATACTAATGCATTTTATGCATATTCTATACTTCATTTAACTAGTTCACTACTAGTTAACACGGGTCATTTCTAATAATTTATTATCATAAATAATGGTAATATTTAGTTAATAGAAACCTCACAGTTTACCCTTAGGAAGGTCATTTTCACCCAGTTATATTTTTTGGTATTTTCAGATACAGACATGAAATTGCTCATGATGGGCAGAGGATTTACATCTTGGGAGGAGGGACTTCCTGGACAGCCTATTCCTTAAACAAGGTACTTTTTTTTTCCTTAAAGAAGTAAAAGGTAGAGGGAGACAATGGACAGAGGCATATGTCTTAGTAGTCAAGATGATTCTGTTAGGTATTTGTATTCTTGAGCAGTCCCTTGTTTGGTGATGAGTGTTCTCTGTGACAGAAGGTTAAACTCAGTGCCCCTGACACGCTTGTAGTTGATAGTCACATTCATCACAGGCTGAAAGTCTTTAGGAACGTGGTGGATGAGGACAATGTGTATAATTAGAGTTGGAGCCAGGCTTTGCAGAGTGTCACATCCTCTTGGTGCAGGGGCTCCAAAAGGGACAACATGGGTAGGCTGCACACCACTGACTCCAGGGAGCTTTACTCATCCACCCCATGGCATTTCAGAAGGGTCACAGTTAGAAATGCCAGAGGAGATGTAGGTCAGGTGACAGCTCCTGGCCTGCCTTGCCCCCTCCTTTTTTCCATCACAGGACTGCTGCGTGCTCACTGGAGATGTGAAAGGAGCAGAGCAGCACACAGAACACCGAGAAGCACGAGGGCTGCTCTCCTCATTCTAGCTTTTTCTGTGCACGGCTCTCCAAGACTGCTCCAATGTCTGTTTTAAAAATCTGCTTTCACAGTAACCAAGATTACAGTTCATTTATTTGTATATATGTGCTTTTTTTTCCCTTTCAAGATCCACGCATACAACCTTGAAACAAATGCATGGGAGGAGATTGCAACAAAACCTCATGAAAAAATAGGTAAATTAAAAAGTATTGATTCATGTCTTTAGCAAATGTATTTTATACCTGTTTTTTGGGGGATAATGATAATCTTCTTAAGTGATATGATACATAAAATATTTATCAAAATGGCATTAGAAGTCACTTTATTCTTCAACTCAGTTGTTATTCCCCTTAGCGACTGAGCAGAGAGATTTTAACAGGGGTCACTGAGTTATGTGGCACGAGTGGAGAAATACATGAGAAGTAAGAAGGGGGCTTAGGGGCTGGAGAAATGCCCAGGGGTTAAGAGCTCACACAACCCGAGTTCAGTTCCCAATGTCAGGAACTCACAACTGCCTGTAACTCCAGCTGGAGTCTCTGGGTTTCTCTGTGGGTATCTTTGAGGCACACACATGTGGTATACACACATACTCACACAAAAAAAGAAAGAAAAGACAATCAGAACTTAAAATCTGTCCATCTGAGCCACTGCCATCCCGCCCCTTCTCCTTTCCGTTCCCTGACACTTCATCAGGAGGGTTTGGAAGGACTAGCTGCTGTTCTCTTGGATAATGGAAGCTGTATTTATGTGTTTGACAGGTTTTCCTGCAGCCCGAAGATGTCACAGTTGTGTTCAAATAAAAAATGGTATGGAGTCTAAATAAACTTTCGATTCCCTTCTGCACTCTCACCTGCGGAGATTGACTGGTTTCCTGGCCAGCTCCTCTAAAGGGGTGCATGGCTTCGGACTACACCCTTTTCTTGTAATTTAAACTTAAAGGGAGCTCTAGACAGAGTTGCGTCTCTTAGCAGTTTTCAGAATGTAAACTTGTTTTGTATCTGAGCTCTCTGTTAAAATAACTCTGAAGTTGATGGTAAATAAGCTTTTACTGTACCACAGGATCTTTTAACATCATGTGAGTACTTGCACAGGAAGACCTTGGTGCACATTGCACTAAAGTTATAATAACTTCTCCAGTATATTAGAGCATGAAGCTAATCCTGTTCTCTGTCTATCTACAGTCGGAACTCTGAGTTCAATCCTTGGTCCTCCTGTAGCAAAGGCCTTGTATGATTTCAGAAAGTAGCAGCCTCTTTAAGCATGTAAACTCTTCTTTGGCTAATATTCCCGCCTTTTAATTTACAGGACATTTTATAGTTTGATATACCTCCTTGAGCAACCCCTACTCTCCTCCCCATCTCTGGGAAGGGGGTAATCCAGGAACTTGATAGCCTGTATCCTTTTAGCATCCCAGTTCAGATTTAAGTAGTATTTATCTGCCATTTTATTTATACACAGGGACTTTAAAAAATTATGCTTCTGCTTTTTAGATAAGATTTATAGGTAGTGATACTGTTCTGCTTTGCCTCTGAGAATGGAGCTGTGTTTTAAAGTTTTTCTTGAATCCTAGCCAAAAAAAGTTTCTGGTGTATTTTATAGTTTAATTAAGTTTTGGCTTAAACTTGGTCCAGAAATGAATTAGCCATTTATTCATTTGCTTCCTGGGAGCCATGCATCATACATTTGGAACTTCTGGGCCTTTAAAAGGTCATATGGCCTTTGCTACAAGTTGATCAATAGTTAAAACTTACCCACCCAGAGATATACAAACCAAATGAGCTTTGACCCTTTTTTTTTTTTTTGGTGGTAGTTTTTCCTAGACAGGTTTCTCTGTATAACAGCCCTGGCTATGACCAGGTTGTCCTATCTGCTTTTGCCTCCCCAGTGCTGGGATAAAAGGTGTGTGCTGTGCTACCATGCCCAACTTTTCTTTCTTTTTTTCTCTCTCTCTTTGTGAGGAAGGACTCACTTTGTGTTCCCAGGTTGCATTTTGTAGTGAGCATTTCTCCTAGGTGAAATGTCCATGGGGGAGGATACTTGCCCCTAGGAATGGGGAAAAAAAAAAAAAAAAAAAAAAGCATGATTTTTCCAAGATGTTACTCAAAAGAAGAATTTGAAAACTGGTTTGTAGCTATGTTTTGTTTTTGATTAGTGTTTTCTTGACTACTGGGATTTTTTAGCTTCTCTTGGAAACAGGGGAGCAGAGGCTAGCTGCTCCTTCCAGGATGCCTCCCTGGGGCTGCATAGCCCCCTCCTTCAGAGCATGAGCTTTCCTCAGACCGCAGTCTATTTCTTTCCAGCCTCCTGGTCATTTCCTTTCTGTGCCTGGAGCATAGGAATATTTCAATTTGAGAATCCTGACATGAAGCCCCCTTAGACACTGGCATCCTTTGTCCCAGTGAAATGTCCCAGTTCTGTTGAGGAATGGCCCACCTGTCAGCTAACCATGTGTTCTCCTGTAAGACATGCTGTAGCTGCAACTCATCTCCTTTGTGTGCTATTGGCTTTCTCCTTTCTCGACAGATGTTTTCATTTGTGGGGGCTATAATGGAGAAGTGATCCTGGGAGACATCTGGAAGCTGAATCTGCAGACTTTTCAGTGGGTGAAGCTCCCTGCCACCATGCCAGAGCCCGTTTATTTTCACTGTGCGGCAGTCACACCGGTGAGTCTTTGTGTTTATATCATTCCTACATAGTGCATGGCAAGGAGAAAAGATGCTGATAGTGACAAACTTTGAGCTAAGGAAAGGAGAGGAAAATACTATCACATTCAGTTTTAAAGAACACTATTAATGTAAAGGAAATTCAGTATGTGGTATTTTAAGTCCTGATACTGAATTCTAAGTTGTTTCCTAAGAGGGCAGAATAATGTGCCATATTTGGTACCAAAGATACTATAAGAACTTGTTTTTTTATTTTTATATTACTAACATTTGCTATTTTGGATACTCAATATACTTTAAATTTAATGGTTAATAAAAACTTGTTTATAATTTAAAGTACACACGTACACACAATTTAAAATACACACACACACACACACACACACACACACACACACACACACACACAAAACCAGGTGGTGGTGGCACATGCCTTTAATCTCAGCACTCAGGAGGCAGAGCCAGCCTAGCAGCCTAGCATACAGAATGAGTTCCAGGACAGCCAAAGGAACAAAACCAAACACAGTATAAGCAAATTAAAAAAACCAAGCTGTATGACTAGACATGGTAATTCTACCACGCAGGAAGCAGACAGATCGCTTGAGTTTGAGGGTTTGAGTCCAGCTAGGCAGTACATGAAACCTTGTATTAAAACAAACAAAACAAAAACCCCACCAAAATCATAGTTTTTTCTTTAATAACCCATTCATTATGTAAGCACTCTAGGTTTGTGCATAGGCTCAGCTCAGTGGAAAATTCTGTGTGTGTGGTGCTGGGGGTTGAACCCAGGGCCTGGCAGTTATACAGGTGCTATACCTGATTGCAATTCTAGCATCTCGCCTTGATTCGGTCTGTGCTGCTCCCTTTCCTTCCCTGAAGCCTCTGCCTGGGTAGCTCTTTCTCTTCATTTGAATGTCTTCTTTTAACTGCCGTTTGCTCATAGGCCGGTTGCATGTACATTCACGGAGGAGTCGTGAACATCCATGAGAACAAGCGGACTGGGTCATTGTTTAAGATCTGGCTGGTGGTGCCTAGCCTGTTGGAGCTGGCATGGGAGAGACTGCTCGCGGCCTTCCCCAACCTAGCAAACCTCTCCCGGACACAGCTTCTGCACCTTGGACTAACACAGGAACTCATCGAGCGCTTGAAATGAGGATTTCTGGACGGTTCCTTGATACTGGAAATGTTAATTTAAAGAGACTCCTTTATTTATGGGCAATGTAGAGTGTGCTACAAAGAGGACTGGTTACCCTGATCAAGGCCTTATTCAGAAAATACATCAGATGCCTTTCCATGAATGGGTTTAAGTTTATGGACATCTTATTCTCTCATGTGCTTTCTTCTCTGCTTTCCCCTCCTGCCCTAGTATGCACCCGTATATGCATTCTCTCTGTCTTGATGGAGCTGAGGGAGTATCTGAAAGTACCTTAATGATGTTAGGAATCAAGAAAGATACATTTTTTTATTTTATTTAAAGAAATTCTAACCATAATGACCATGTCAGCTAATACCACAGATTAAAGCATTATCATCACAAACACCAAATTTAAAAAGCCAGCAACTAGTGGTCTGAAAGAGAGCGTGAGAAGACCGACCTGGGTAATCTTGCAGGTTGTCCTTAAATTTGGGTGTTGAGATAGTGTTTGAGATGTGTCTGAGTGGCTGGACTCAGGCAGAAGTGGATGATGACTTGGTGCAAAGATGCCTAACCTTGACGAAAGGTTTGATTAGTGAGCCTAACCTTGTGATGCCCCGTGGTTAGCATTGACTTGCCAAGATTTAGCAGTTATCTGTCAACCTTCACCTTCTGTTGTTGTCTTTCAAATTAAATGTATGGTGTCAAGTTTTTTCCAGGCCGTTTTGAACTTCCCCTGCGCTTATTAGTGGCTTTAAATATGTCTTTAACCTCTTCACGGGGAACTGTAGACTCTAAGTGCGTGGTGTAAATGTTAAAGGACAGTAGAGTAGAGCATAACGCACGCACCCTTTAGACCTTTAGCTTCGGCTTGGGGCGATGGGCTTTGACTATCTTAACAGCTGTTTCCTCTTTAGAAATTGTTTCTTTGTAGTCTCTGGGCCATGTTCCTGCATTTTCTCAAACAGTGGCTCTGGATTCCCTCCTGAGCTTGTTGCGTCCTTTGCTGTCTGCTTCAGTGTGCACGATGCTGTAATTGCCTAGTAATTGGATAAAAGGTCTTAAGGGAAGACGAACTGCTAGCTTATCCTTCCTCTAGAAGCAAGTGTCATTTGAAAACCAGTGGGAGTGAGACAGGATAATTTGCTTGTTTGTTTGTTTCCATGAGAGTGTTTGGGTTCTGGTCTGTTTTATTTTGTTAAATCTAGGAAGAAAACTGACCTAAGTTTTCACTTGTTTTGGCCTCAGACTACAAGGAGAGTTGAGGGAGTGGCTGGTGTGAGCCTGTGGGTATCCATAGGTGTAGTCGAGATGAGGGAGGCCCTCCTGCAGGTCTGTCAGAGAGGAGACATGTGCAGATTTTGAACACAATTTTCCTTTAAGTGCCTCTTTTTCATCTAGCTTTAACATTATTCTTTTTCTTTTAGCCCAAAAGAGATCTCTTTAATTTCTGTGGATTTCAAGTCACCTTTGATTTATAGTGAAAAGTTCCTGCCCCGAGTGCAGTTCCAGGGACACCTTGACCTCTCTCGACAGGCTGTGGTGGGGCCTTTGCTGGCCATTCTGTCAAAAGCACTGATCTGTGAGTTTGGGCCATTTCTGAGCAGGAAAGGAATGGAGCTGCTTTTCTAGGGTCCCATCCCCCAAATCTCGCCATTCCCTGTTGGTGAGGCTTTGACCTCTTACTGTCGAGGAGCCCCCTCCAGAGTAAGCCAGCCTGAGCTGCTCCGTGAGTTCAAAACTTTGTGACTCTGGGCCAGGTCTCTGGACTGTGGCAGAACTATATCCCAAACTAATAAGCCATGCTTTCTAGGGTGACAGAAGGGTTTTTGTCATTGGTTTATGTAGGGACCAAAGACTGATTGTTCAGCCTCTGCTTTGACTGCATGGTCCTTGGAACCCAGGAAGGCCTCTGGTTCTGTTAACTAGAATGTTGTGAAGAGGGGGCTGATTGAAGCCGCACTTGCTGGCATCCTTTTCAGCCCTTTGAAGGCAGTCTTCTTGGAGATAGATGTTGGAGGCCTGACATCAGTGGCCATATGTGTCTTATAAGTACATGTTTGGTCTAAAGTATCTTTGAGTAGAACCCTAGTGAAAATGGTGCAGTGAGCAGCTGTGAGTGCTGTAAGCTGCTCGTATGCAGGGAGTTCTGGATGCCAAATGACTGTAGATAGGGACTTAGTAAAGGGACTGGATTTTCCCTAAAGGTCACCAGCATTTTAGTTTCTCTCTGACCAGCACTTGGATCCCTGATGGAATTACCTGGTGTTGGAAAGGCTGCGATGCCTGCTGCTCCTTTGCTCTTTGAGGTCTGCCGGCCATCATTCTGCAGTCCGGGAGATGAAAGTGCAATATGTAGAAACACAGTAGAAACACAGTCTACACAGATTCTGTAGAAACGATGACTGTGTAACAACCACTACTCTTCTTACCTACCTTGGGCAAGTCAGCTCATTGCTTCAGAGTAAAATTATGCCGAGGATAATCACTCAGTGTGATCACAAGCTAACTTCTTGGTAAAGCTGGATTTTTTCAAGTCCATGTTTTCTTATTCTAGTTCATAAAAAATTACTATTCCTTTTGTTAGAGTTGAGATTTTTTTCCATTCCTGTTTGTACTGTCTTCTATTTGCATGTCTTGCCCAGGAAGAAGGAAGTTCACTTGAATGGGTTGCCCAAGTGAAGAATTAGAACCTAACACTAATACACTAACTTATCTGGGAGAATAAAACCTTGTTAAATGATCACTACAAGGTATTTTCCACTTCACAGAAAAACTTCGAACCAGTATGTAATAGATTGAATCTTTACCTGCTTTCCACTGGCAGGAAACCCCTTTCAGGGGCCAGTGAAGTGATAGAAAAACTTGCTTTATAGCAATCCAACACAGAGCTAGATTTAAAAACTATATACATATATATATATATATATACATATATATAAAATGAAAATAGTAACGTTTTTAGATTAAAAGTATGACCTTTGGTTATCCACAGTCGCAAGATGAAAGCACAGACAGTTGAAATTCACAGAAAATCAGTGTTTCAACTTTTTTGTTAAACAGTTGATTTCTTTACATACCGTTTCCCTTCCTACTCCTCCCCCACAAGCATCTCCTTTTTAAGGGACTAGTAGTTAGGAAAGGAAAGGAAGCTGGAAGAGGGGCTAGCAGCAGCCTCTGCTCCAGTGGTCCCAGGCAGCTTTAGAGGTGTTGCAGTTGATGACCCCACAGGTGGTAACCCTGAGGTCCAATGGTGCCCTCGAGCACGGCCTGCTGCTGAGTTCTCTACTGCCTCCCGAACAGAGAACACTTCCTTCCTGTAGGAAGAAAGGCCGTGTCTCACAGAAACAGGAAACCCATCATTTGAACACATTTCTTTGGCTCTTGACACAACCTGCTTTCCTGGTTTTTTCCTTTGGAGTCTCCTTCTGGAGTCTGATAGCCTGGTATGCAGGAGAGATACACTACCCTCTTGCACTGTGTTAGCTTTGTCTCCTCTAAGTCAGTTTGGCTTTCTGTGGTCTGGGTGACACTTTCAGTGGCCCTCCCACCAACACTCTGGTGTAGCACAAAAAGCCATTTCCCCTTTTGTTCTTTTTTGTGTTCTGGTGTTGGGCTTCTGGGTGAATGAGGGTTTATTGTTATAGCCATGCATTTCAAGAACTGCTTATTATAGGTGTAAATTCCCTTGGTCCCCAGGTACCTTAGAACTTTGGAAGCATTGGCAGGGCCTGAAGCAGGCTCAGGGGGGTTCTGGATTGTGAGACTTGGAAGAAAAATATCTCCCCTTGTCTAGTGTCATAAGCAGAAGTTCTGAGCTGTGCTTCAGAAGCTGTGTCATCTTCTTGGGTACTTCCCACGTGAAATTTTTTAAACTTTTGAGGTTTTTAAAGGCTCCGCCTAGTCTGCACAGGCTGACTCAGAGGCAGTTTTTCGAGAAAAGGCCAATTTCACTCCGTAGTAGTAATTGCTGTTGTACTAGTTACACATGAGGAATGGAGAGGAGGCAGCAGGAAGCTCACTGACTGGTGCAGTCTGCAGGGAGAGTGCAGGCTTCTCCTGGAGACACTGGAGGGACAGGCTGGAAAGGAAGGCCTCTCTTTGGAGCTGCTCTGAGGCTGGGCCAGGCTTGGCTCTTCCTGCAGGTTGCGAGGCCACACACAGTGCTTGCCTTACTTTAAAGCTATTTGCCACAGTTCTGTTAAATAGTGTGGATGTCCTTTTGCAGTCTGGTGTGCATGCCATGTGATCAGGACAGCTTTTCCACCTCCCCCGGTTTCCTACAAGCAAGTAAATCTACCCTGAAATGTCCAGTCTGTACTTACGTACCTTGTCAGTGTTTGCTGTTGGTTTTCTAAAACAATCTGATCAATAAATCTCTAAACATACTTGGTCCAAGTCACCATGATTGTCTGCAGTAATCTGTGCACGTGTTGGAATTCGCCTTTTGACATACTTAGCAGCTCCACCCCCTTCAGTCCCCACTAGAGTCAGCTTTGCTCTCAGATCTGTGTGCCCTCCACTACCCCCCCCAACATGAGGGGCACTCTGCTCACTTCCAGGACCCCTGTGCCCACAGCAGCTGTCTCAGTAGAGCTTGGCTCTATGCAAGGATGCATCTGTGATGGGGCAGGCCCCATCATTGCACTGTTTCATAAACTTCAAACCACTGCTGAGCAGGTGTGTGTGTGGTGTTGAGGCTTCCCTGAGGGGTTGGAGGAGATACAGGGAAGTCTGAGGGGACTGTGGACCCTGAGAACAGTCATAGGACTTCACAGTCCAAAGAAAAGGCAGTGTGTCTCAGCCGTTAAATCCAGAGTAGATGAGGATACCCCATCACAATGGGTCACTTTAAGGCGGGCGGGCCTGCCTGCCTGCCTGCCTGCTAGGGTTGGACACAGTCATTTCTATTTCCATAGGCCTTTTCTAAGGACAAACTTCTTAGCTGTTACAATGTAAATCTACAAAGAGGGGAAACGGTTTGTGCTTGCTCATCCAACATACAGACAGCACATAAAATGTCCTGTGCCGTCAGTCCTCCTTCCTGCCACTTATTTTCCACCTAAAATGTGCTCCTCTCAGACTTCACTTTTGACCTGCCACTAGCACTCACTCTGGAGACAGATGCCAGTCTGGTCTAAATAGTGAGTTACAGCATAGCTAGGGCTACATAGAGTTCTTATCTCAAAACAAAATAAACAAAAGCAAGAGACAGGGAACTGCAGAGCCAAGGCCAGGATGGGTGACATTGCTTGTCTTTGCCCAGTTACCCTGAAGTTAGGATGACATTCTGATCACACAGGCCTATCTCTTCCCTCTCTTTCGAACCACTGAACTAACAGTAAAAGCTTTAGTGTCATTTTCCAGAAAGGGGGATTAATAGAATCTCCTGATGCCACTGTGAGGCTTAAATGGCTACGTAAAGTGCTTACTCGACTTCTAATGACTGTTGGATAGTTGTTAATCATTGCTGATCTCTAGAGCAGGGAGGTCTCAAATTGAGACAATCATTTAGGTGACATTTAATTAGAGATGAAAAGGATAGTATCTAAAACAAATAGCAATAAATAAGCCATCACAGCCTACATAGCTAGTACTGTAGCCCTGAGACTAGAGTGGAGTGGGACCTGCCTAGCACTGGACATGAGAGGCCCGGGGCTGGACCCCAGCATCTCCCTCTCCATAAAACAAACACAATATCCAGAAAAACAAGATGTATCTTTTCTTGCTGAGTGGGTAGTTAGAGTGACTCAAAGGGTATGGCTGTTAAGTTCCTCACTGGTTCAGATACAGCCTGGTGTTTGGGAACCTTTTAAGTGCCAGACCTAGACCGGGGGGGAAAAATGGAGGAGAAGGTAGATTTCAAAACAAAACAAAACAAAAAAAACAAACACACACACACACACAAAAAATCTGTTGTGCTAAGTGTGGTTTTTATTGTCTTGCCAAAGCTTATTTCTTACTATCTTGTCCCTTCATAATCTCAAGCAAGAACATTATTGTACAACATTTTTTTTCTCCTTAGCCAGGCAACAGGAGGTGGAAGGCCCTTATATGCTGAGGAGACCCAGCATACTCACCGTCCGTTCCACCCAAGCCCTGACACCAGGGCCTCAGATTCACAAATGAGACTGCTCAGCTCACGAAGCTGCCAGGCAAGGCAGGCCTGCTAAGTACAGCTCCTCAGTCAACCGTAGCCCTAGGGCTAGTGAGGAGGACAGGGATGGCTGCACACTTGGCCCACTTACTATGCTGGGCCCCATACCAAGCCAGCATCTTTACAGCAATTGCATGTGTGAAATGAAGCAGGCTGCCAGGCTGACGGCAGGCAGGGTGTGTCACCTCAGAAGGGCCAGGCAAATCAGTTTATCTTTCTTGAACCTTCTAACTAAAGCTGCCGAGAGTCTGGATCTGAGAAGGCTCTCTGGTCTTCACTGCAGATATCCAAAGTTTCTCCGGCCCCCTTGTAAGACAGCAAGTTTATTTACAGACAGGTGGCTGAGGCCCTTATTTATTACAAGAACTCCATCCTCCGACAACCAAACTCAGATCCGACAGGAATCAAGGTGTCAGCTCCGTGCCCACCCTATCTATGCTGCCTGCCACGCAGATGGAACTCTTAGGGATGATGAATGGGGGTTACTCACTGCTGCCAACACACCACGGGTCCAAGACTGCAGGGACAACATTTTTTCCCCTCCTCGGCAGAGCCATGTCTGCTGCCTGTCCAGCATTTCTGCAAACACTTTCTGCATAGCTAATTGGCGTGGAGCGGGTGTGGTGGTGCACACATGCTTCTCATCCCAGCATTTGAGAGGCCCAGGCAGGTGAATCTCTTTTGAGTTTAAGGCCTACCTCGTGAGTTCCAGGCCAGCCAGGGCTTCTCAAAAGCAAAGCAAACAAAACCAGAAAACATAAGCTTGAAGGGCTTAGCCTTATTTCACAGAATAGGCCAAGGTCAACCGAAGAGTGTGGCTGCCAAAGGAGTTACCAGCTCTCCTAAAGCGAGAGGAAGGGTCTTGGTAAGAACTCTCACCTTTCCTGCGTCTTCCCGTGCCCCCAGGGCCACCGCGAGCAGAAGAGCTTAAAGGAAGGGACCCTTCCCCAGATAGGCGTGGCTCCAGCCGCAGTGCAGCAAGGTGAAGCCTGAGGCTGGGCCAGGAAGCCGTGCTCGCTCGAGGCGGACACCGGTCCCCCAGGTGCCACCGCCAGTCGCTTGCCCCGGCAAAGCCCCCAGTGTCCACACTGCCACAGACCCAGGTCAGGGTTTTCTGAAGGTAAGATGGCCTCGTGTTTAGCAAAGAAGCCGCCCAGGGTGGTTTCTCTGCCGCCCCCTGGCGGTCAGTGAGGCGGGCAGCTCAGGGCCAGGTCGTGTGGCCACAGCGACTCGCAGCGAGCGAGCGACCTGCGGTTACGCTAATTTGCATCTAGTGTGCACGCAACCGGCTGGGGTGCCACAGGTCACAGCCTTGTGTTCAGGCACATTGCACACAGGGGTTCTACCCAGCAAACGAGTCAGAGGAGAGTAACCAGGCACTGAGGACAGAAGTTGCAGGAATCTCAGAGGAGCAGCGGGAGCTAGTTTTCCAAGGACAGCACCCGGTTTCTGGTGCCTTCTGGAAGGGGAGGAAGCCTGCGGCAGAAGCCAGCAGAACTGCGGAAAGAAATGTAGAAAGTGAGGTAGAGGCGGAGTGGTGCTCGCTCTGAGGAGCGGGGTTCTAGCTCTGAGGCATCTAGGTAGTTGGGAAATTTAGTTTGAGACCACACCAAGGACCTTTTTAGGTACACAGGGTGAGGTGAGGCCGCTTCGGCCAGGACACTCAGTACACAGAGCAAGGGCTGGACTTCAGCTCCCATCTCTTTATCCTGGGATAGACGCTTGCACGACAACCTGAGGAGCATGGCAGCCACCCTGGGGTAGCACCCCCCAGAGGACGCCAAGCCCTAGCCTGGAGAAGCACAGGGAGGTCCACAAGGAACTCAGACGGGTACCAGGGGCCTAGGAGCTTCTCCACTAAAGCTTTGCAGGTTAGGATCCTCCCTTCCTCCACAGGCCCAGTGCCGCACTGCTGTGTTGTACAGCGGAGGGGCCCAGGCCTGCGGGGGAGAGCCACTCTGAACCGGAATGATCTGGTTTAAGGCTAGCTGATTCTCCCTCCCGCTCCCACCCCTACCCCCCTCGCCCTCCCTTCTCCTTCTGCGACAGGCTGCTTTCTGCCGCAGTCCCCTGACCAAGGTAAACAGGAGGGAGGAAAGAAAAAGCTCTGTTTCCATGGTAACCTAGAGGGGCCGTCGATATGGCTCTCTCGGATGTGCTTGTGTATGACTTCAGGGAGAAAAGAGGCCCCACTGGAAACTGGACAGGGAGGAAGGACCCTAGCTGTGTTCCTAATGGGGTTGTTCTGTGATGTGGGTCTGGGGCAGGGGAGGTGGCAAAAAAGGCAAGAACCTGAGACACATTTGCACCCCGGGGGCTGGGTTCACACCAGAGCCACCACCACCAACTCAGGAAGTATCAAACAGGTGCCAGAGCTGTCATGGCCTGCCCAGACCCTCACACCTTGCTGGCCAATTCCAGAAAACCTTCCATGGCAGCTCAGCTAAGAGGCAGCCACAGGGTGAGATGAGACCCAGACCCAGGGACAGGTTCTGTCTGAAAGAGGCCCCCCACCCAGTCCCTTCTCCTCCCGACTGGCCCATCGCCTCAGTGTGGCATCAGATGAGAACAACAGAACAGCTCCAGCATGGGACGATGGGTGTGGACTGCCCCTTCCTGAAGGACAAAGACTGTCCTGTCACTCTCCAAGGACGATTAATAGTTACCACACACCGAGACTCCTCTGAGGAGCAAGCTGAGAGAGAGGGTCAGAAGCCTCTCCTGGCTAGCTAGCTTCAGGGTTCCTGTCGGTGCCCTCAGAAACTCCTTCCATGGGGGCTAAGGGAGGTGAGCAGCTTGCCTTGTTACCAGCTGTCACTTGATAGCTGGGGCAGGAACAGGACTTGTGGGTAATTCATCTTCCTACACTGGAGAGACAGCGGCAGAGACAAGATACCTGTGGAATCTGTGAGGTGCCTTTGTTTCCCCGGGCCACACAGTAAATCCTGGCAGTGGGGTTTCCAAACCTTGGAAACTCCAGCCCCGGGTCTTTTCACTTACCATAAGCCAGTGGAAGCATGTGATCTGCCTGGATGACACCTTTCAGACTAGAACAAGGCAACAGACCAACATGTTTTCCTTGCATAAGGCCCACAAAGACCACATCTCAGCTCTTCCCTGGGTTTTCAGATTCCAAAGCTACCTGGCCTCAGTGTCTCACAGCTGTGGTCCCTTTGGACCAGCCACGGTGCTCTCCAGCTGCAATGGATAATTTGGCATGCTCCTTGTTAGGGCCTTGGCTGTGGCTCCTGTATTCTTGTCCTCTGTCCTCCATCTCCAGTTCTCTATTTAAATGACATCTCAGCGAGGCAGAGCCAAAGCCAGGGAGACTCCTGGGCCTCGCCCTGACCCCTTGGTTCCAAATGACATAGCCTGCCCTCCACTGGCCTTCCTTCCATCCCCCTTCATGTTTGTATTGTTTACTGCCTGTTAGTTCCACTGTCGTGAGGACAGGAATGGTACCTGCCTTGTTCTTGTGCTTTCTGTCTTCCTCAGAGCCTGGAACACAGCAGACAATAGACACTTTCAGATGGCTGGATGCTTGGGGGCCTAGGTTCAGAAGGTGCTGTCCTCCCTTTGCAATCTGCAACCTAGCAAGGCCTCCTACAAGCTGCAGTGCGATGCAGCACACACCCAGCAGGACCCACAGGGGGATTCAATGTGTTACTGCTCAACAGAAGAGAAGCAAAAAGCTTCAACAGGAAAGGGGGATACTTCGCTTTTACAGGCTTGGTGGCCACACTCAGGTTGTGGGAATGAATCCTGGGCAGCAACTTCTACATCATGGCTGAAGTGACAGGTCAACCCGGGGTCCAGGGTCCTGCCCATTGGGTAGAGCAGAGGGAAGACAATATCAAAAGCAGTCCCCTGCCTCTGTGGGGGCCCTGGGGGCGGGGCTGAACAGGGTGGGAGCAATGGTCCTCGCAGCTGTGAGCTCAGGTAGTGCACCCTCCCTGTGCACTGGGAGGAGATGATGGGGGTGGGGGTGGTAAGAAGAGAAGGCCCCCACCTGTAAGAACTGCACTTTTCTCAAGGCGGGGCCTTGGCAGCCAGATCTGGGGTGCTGGATGCCCCTCTGCTTCTTGAGCCCACTGACAGCCTCAAGAACAGTTGCATGTGACATCAGTGACAAGCTCCAACAGTTTCTTCAGCCAACCCCCACACTTGCAGTGTGAGTCACCTTCAATTTCCTGCCTGCCTCTTCCCTGACTGGCCTGATAAATCCGGGACAGCTTTTATTGCTTTTGGCAAAACACTGCCATTAAGATTTACGGAGCCAAAAGCTGTAGAAGGTAATCTTCAGAGTAATTTACACACTGGGTTTCAAAAGATGAAAAGTTAGCATTTCAGAGGTAATTTCATAAAAAGGATTATCAGATTAATCACTGTGTCGATTTAATAGTGGTGTCTAAAATAATTAATTAGCTTGCTTGAAGTCAGCAATGCAAAAAGGACTCCAGAAGGAATACAAATGGCCATGTCAGATGTAAGTATGTTTGGGGCAATAGATCTGCAGAGAATTTTTGCTAAAATTACCTCAGAAGAGCGTCTGGTAAGGGCACATTGGCTCAGAGATAAGGAAACAGAGTGTGGCTGTGTGGCATATGCCTGTCATCCTAGCACTTGGGAGGTGGAAACAGGAGGACCAGGAGTTTCAAGGCAGCTTGGACTTAACAGTGAGTTCAAGGCCAACCTGGGCTACACAATGAGGCTCTGTTTCCGATAAATAAATTAATTAATTAAATACAAACTGAAGGCAGACAGAATTCCAAGTCTGGAGGACAGCCGTCGGCTCTGACTGCTAGATGCTTGTCCTCACCCACAGAGCAAGGGCTGATCTGCCATGTGTTGAATTGCCTCGTGACACCTGGAAAATGTGTTCAGCCAAGCCACTGCTGAGTGCTGACAGGTCGCTGTGATGGAAAATCCAGGTGTGACTAGCAGCCCACTTGAGAAGTTACCTGTGCGTGTTCTAAGATGGAGTGGAGTCAGCACCAGCTGGGCTAGTCATAAACAGTCCTCCTGGTGGTACAGCGCTGACTCACCGGCACGTGTCATGGCAACGCTGTGCATGTTCTTAGTATTATCATCAGCCAAATAGTGCCATCCCCATCTTTCCTGCCACCCCACAAAAGAAAAAAACAAAAACGGAATGGTGGGGACCTAACCTACAGAATCCCAAGCCCACTGAACGTGACCAACCCTGAGCACCAGGCGCCTTGAACCCTAGCTGACCTCAAGAGCTTCAGGGAGACCTCTCCCCTCTCAGCACCTTTTCTTCACATCTCAGCTAGGCCTCCCCAGCCAGGGTAGCTTGCAGTGCTCCCTGAAAACGGAAAGCCAGTTCCTTCAGGAAGGGCACTGAGAGCCACCCAGCCTACAGCAGGGTGCACTTCCCCAGCCTGAGGAGCCTGAGGCAGCCAGGTGAGGGCAGGCAGTCAAGGAGCTCAAAGCCACAGAGAACCCTTCTTGGTGGGGAGGCCAAGTTCAGATGTCTTCCTCTACAGCCTTCTGGGGAAGAGTGCAAGCCATTACCTGAGGGTATCTCTGAGAACAGAACTGACTAGCCTTGCTGCCTTTCTTTGCTACTCTTCCCTAAGGACATATATACCAGCTAGGGCAGGGGCTAGTCCACCTCCACCCCTACCCCCCAGTGTGGAGGGCTGCCTGCCACCCAGGTCTAGACACTTGGGCTCCCTTTCCATGACCCTAGGGAAGAGAAGGTCTGTATGTATGTACCGCCAGAGCTCTTCCTGTGCCCCACAGGGGGCAGGGAGGTAGCCTCCTGGGTGGGTTGCCTCTTCTCCATCTCTCTTCCTGGGCTGAGGTTCAGAGATTGGAGAACAAGGTCTACCAAGGCACTTCCTGCTTCTGAACTTCCTGGGGGAGCCTGCACAGGGGCCCTTCTTGAAGAGGCAGCTGCAGGTGTGTGGGCTGTGGAAAAGATAACCCCACCCTACCTCCATCAATGCCTACCAGGCTCCAGGAGTTTCTCCAGGCCCTCTGTAATGTCCTAGTTTTCTTTTAGCAAGTGGTTTAACACAGGCTGCATGTACAGAAGCCCACATTAGGGGCTGGGGTTGTGACCCAGTGGTACAAGGTGTACTTAGCCTGCATGTGGTCCTGGTTTTGACCCCTGGCACCAGAACAAACAACCGAAGAGCCACACAGGACACTAGAGAGCAAAAAGGAAACAAAAGAAACCGCAAAGTGCTCTTGCGGATATTGTTAAGGTGGTCGGAAAAAGATCTGCCCACAAAATAGCCAAGAATAAAGAAACACCGCGAAGGATTTCTGCACAAAACCACAAGGCCCTGAAGGGCATAGGTAGGGGTCGTCTGAAAACAGTAAAGACTCCAGAGTGTTAGCATGTGAGGATGACAGTGGCCCAAGGAGACTTTCACTGCTGTGGAAGTGGGCCCCACCCCTGCAAGTGTATTCGGGCCAACAGAGACCCCCACAGGCAGTGATGGGGAGCTGTGTAAACTCAGCTGTCTGTGACACGGTGCTGAGGGTCACCTGGCATCTTGCAATAAGGTGAAGCTCCTGAGGCCCTCACGCTTGAGGGGTGACCACAAACCTGCACGTCCGTGAGGTCGAGGGCTGGCACTGCCGTACGTGGAGTTGCCATGTACGTGGAATTGTAACCAGAGCTCCCAACCATCTAAGGCAGCAGCCACAGAGGCAGCGCTAAACCACACGAAACACTCCTCATCACACACAGACCACAACCCCCAAACCCACCCACCTCCACAAACCACATGCAACATACCACACCCCTTAACACTACACTATACCACACACCCCACAAACCACACACATTTCATACTACCCACATACCACACACACCTCATTCCATCCTCACAAACCACACACACCTATAGTATTACTTCCTCAGCCACACACACTCTCCACCCAAACTCCCCCCACACACACGGTGGAAACACATTACATATACTATATACAGCCCCAAACCACACATGCAAATTCACTGTACCCACATACCCAAAATATACCAGGCCCCATTTAACCTTTGCTTGGGCTTGAATCTGACGGACACTTAGAGTCTGCGACTGGAGATAGCCATGTTTGCCATCTATTCAGTGAGTTATTGATCAGGAAAGGGGTCAAGATGGAGACTTACCGCATGTTATTGCCATTAGAGGCAAACTGTGTCATTGCCTCTCTTGGGCCACAGCTGTACAGAAGAGCAAGGCCCCCTGGCTGTTTGCTCACTAACAGTGCTGTTACTGGCTCTCCTACCTCAGGGCTCAGATTTACTGATCTCATTTTCAGATGGAGAAAATGGCTACAGGGGAGCCAAGTGACAGCCAGAGGTGAAGCAGCCAGAGCCCTGGGCAGTCTGAGTGTTCAATAAATCCACCGACTAAATCATAGGCCAGAGCGTGGGCAGCCACATTCTGCCTCCATTGCTGCTCAGGGAGCAGAGCAGGGGCCTGAGCGAGACTGCAGGGGCTTTTCCCTTTGCTGGGGCCAGCCAGGACAGAAGTGCCTCCCGCCCTAACTCCCACCCCCATCTTCTGAGTTCCTGACCCTTCACTCCCTAAGGAGCCATTCTGGTAGGAGGCCACCACAGGGCACAGTGAATTCTCTGGCCCCTTGGAGCTGCTTGTACACCTACAAAGGTTAAGTCTAGATTGTGAGACCACAGGGGCAGGCCACTTGCATCCAAAGGGGGAGCCCAGGGAGACGGCTCAGTCAGTAAGGGGCAAGGGGCGTAGAAGGGCCTGAGTTTGATTCCTAGGACCCATACGAAAACAGACAACAAAACAACTGGGTGTGGTGGCATGTGCATGTAATCCCAGCACTGGGGAGACAGACAGACAGATCCCCGAGGCTCATTGGCCACCAACAGAGCCTAGGGAGTCTAGCCTAGCCTACGTGGAGAGTTCAGGCCAGTGAGAGACCCTGCTTCCCTCCCACAACGATAATCCTCTATACTGCTACCCTGCCTCCTGGCTCTGTGGAGCTCAGCGGAAGGCCTACCCAGCTTCCTTGTGGGGGAGGAAGCTCTGAAACGTGGTCAAGGGGGTCACAGCCAGTGTCCTGCACCATCTCACTCTGACCTGAGACCACTGGCTGCTCCAGAGCCAAGATGACTAACTGCCCACGTCATGAAAAACTGCTGGCCATCAGAGTGAGGGCCAGCCATATCGGTACCGTCACAGCTGCCTCAGCGCCACCTTGGCCAGCACCTCTCCAGAGCAACTGAGTCAGAATGCCTCAGTGCCTGTAAGGGTGAGTACTGCCTTTCTGTGTTGCTCCAATCTCCATGGGGTGGTAGTTGGATCTGGGCTCTGTCCTCCTTAGGGCTCCCTAGTGAGCTCTGTGAGGGAGGCAGGCCTTCTGCTTTCCTCGCAGCTCCAAGGTCTCTCTGAAAACTGTAAGTCTCAAAGTGTGGTGTTGAGAAGTGGGAGGCAGCAGGGCGGGGGTGGAGGGCACCAGGGAAAAGTATAGCTCTCGAAGTTGGGGCCTACTCCAAAGTCATGGGGAGCAAGCTGTGCCCAGAGGCAGAGATAGTAGGCAGTTCTGGACCCAAGCCAGGAGCAGGTGGCCATTAGAAGCCAGGCTCCTAGTACATCCTCGAGAGGCTCCGCAGGAGCTCTGGCCCCTTTCCCTCCGCCAGCTGTGCAGCCTGGCATGAAGTGGTACCCAGGAGGGCCTGCTGCGCATGCAGCTGCCCAAGGGACCAGATGCATGATTCATCCTCCCGCTTGCTAATCATTCCCCTGTCCTCTGCCTGGCTTCTCACACAGCCAGCCTGCCCCTGGAGGAAAGCGTGCCCATCTGACATCTTCTCTAAATGTCCTCAGCTCTCCTGGCACATTCATCTGCCCTTGTGGCTGCATCTACTCTGTGCAACCTCCATGCCCAGCCAGCCTGTCGCTGGCTGATGCTCTTATCTTTCCCGGGGTGTGGTCTGCCCTGTTCTATCCAGTACCTTCAGGGTTAGTTTTGCACCCAGCGAGAAGGCTGTGTCAAACCAGGAAGCCTTCCAGTAGCCTCTCCAACCGCCTCAGCCTGGAAGCATCTTTGGGAGTGACTAGCAGAGTGTAGTGGTCAATACCTACCTTCCTGGAGCACTGAGTGCTTACCATGACTCCCCCAAGGGACACAAGGACGATAGCCCCTTACCTCTGACGAGAAGCTAGAACGATCTAACCCAACTTGGGAGACCTGGAAGTATGAGGTAAGGTCTGTGATGGGTACCATGGAGTCAGCCAGGTGGGAGGGAAGGGAAGGAGGAAGGAAGCTGCCTTGGTTGATTCCTGGCAGATAGGCCTCACATGCCAGAGCCCAAGAAGGGCATCCCATACTTTGTGGGCTTCTGCAGAAAGAAACAGTTGACCAGTTTGATTGCCAGCCACTCCCAAGCTTTCAGAACCATGGCAAGAGGGGGAAAATTCTCACCGAGAAGCTGGAGCAATGAGAGAAGCCAACATTACTTGTGTGTGTTCTTTCACAAATATGAACAGAGCCTGTCTTAGGACACAGAATTCGGCTTCACAGGCCTGCAGGTTGGGCAGGCTTATGGGATTTGCCCTTGAGAAGAGTTGGGATTGGTTTAATGCTCTGCTGTAGATGTCTTAAAACTCTACAAGGAGCCCTACTTCTAAAATTTTGCTCCAAGACCTGTAAATTATATAGCTGATGTGGCCCAGAATGCTTAGACTATTGGCAATAGGAAGCACTATAGACATATGTGCAATAATTTCACTTTAAAGTTAACCTCTGGATGACAGAAACACTGGACATGACCTCATCTCCAGTGTCTGAGGAAAGAAAAGAGTGAGCTTCTTAGCAAAGTGCTTGGTGAAAATGGCATCTTTCAAATGGGCTGACCAATCCTTCATTCGTAGAAGTCACTGACCCTGAAAATCAGGCACCACCAAAGCTCTGTGTGCACATTCAGACATTTCCCTTAGTGATGGAGTGTTATGCCGTCTCATATCCATCCTTCCATAATACTAGTGCTAGTAGCTGGCCATGGCATAACCATGGAAAGCTGAAGCATTTCCCAGACTTCCTTGCAGCTAGACGTGTCCATGTGATGAAGTACTGGTCAATAGGATGCATGTGGAAGTTACTGCTATAATCGAAACTAACAACAGCTGATGTGGGTGGTGCTGGCGTACGCCTTTAATCCTAGCACTTGGAGGGGTGGGGAGGCAGAGGCAGGCAGAATTCTGTGAGTTTGAGCCAGCCTGGTCTACAGAGTAAATACCAGGACTGGTTCCATAGCTACTGAGAAACCCTGTCTTGAAAAACAACAAACAACAAAAAAATCCCAAAAACCAAAATAAAACACCACCACCAACAACAAAAAAACTAGCTGGTGTGTGTGTGTGTGTGTGTGTGTGTGTGTGTGTGTGTGTGTGTTTCCGAGACAGGGATTCTGCTGTAATTGAAAAAGCTGTTTGAGAAAGACACCAAGTGTCAGAGTTCATCTGGAGGGGTTTTCTATTAGGAGAAAGGGATCATAAAAAGGAGGAAGGGTGTGGGAAAGATCAGCCTCTGGGGATAGAAGCAGCAGGAAAGAGAAAAGAGAGGCAGGGTGTGGGGAAACAGAGAGGGAAAGAGAAGGGAAAGAGAGGAAGAAAGGTGGTGGGCAGGGCCCTTTTAAAAGGGAAGGTAGTGAATGTGCACGGGTGGTGCTCTTAGTGGCTGCAGCTGAGGGTGTACCCTGTCAGAACTCCAAGGGCAGGCCAGGGCAGATGCCTGAATACTAACAGATTCTCTGTGTAGCCTTGGTCATCCTAGAACTGGCTCTGTAAATCAGGTTGGTCTCAAACTCAAGTGTGGACCACCACTGCCCAGGGGTGTAGCTTACTCTTGTATATCTGTGTACAAGTGTGTGCAATGCGTATGGAAGCCAGGGGAGAGCATTGGATCTCCTGGAACTAGAGCTAGAGGGTCGTGAGCTATCAGGTGGGTCCTGGGAACCAAATCTAGACCCGCTGCAAGAAAAGTGCTTTAACCACTGAGCTATCCTGCACTTCATCATCCCACAGCCTTTCCAAAGTTGTAGGAGTACTAACAAGAGGCCACTCTATACTCATTAGCACCATCACAGCATCTCTAGGGGAAATCTGAGTTGACATACTATAACTTACTGACTTGTCACTGAACACTAAAATGGGTTTTTGTTAATAAGTTACATTATTTGAGGTTAAGAAAGTGTCTTCAAGCTGAATCCCAGCACTCAGCAGACATAGTGAATTCAAGGCCAGATTGGTCTACAGAGCTAGTTCCAGGACAGGCTCCAAAGCAATACAGAGAAACCCTGTTTCGGGGGAGGGGGTGAGAGAGAGGGAAGGGGAAGAGAAAAAAACTATCTTCAGTCTTTTTTACATCCTTAGAGCCTAGCATAAATTACCTTAATATTTATTTATAGTGAATAAATGCTTACTATGGCTGGAACTGAAGGCATGGGTCTATCTATAATCCCAGCTATTTGAGAGGGTGAGGCAGGAGGATTATGAAGTCAAGGTCAAGTTGTGTCAATTTAGCAAGGCTCTCAAATTTTAAAAGGTTGTGGTGAGGCACTAGTACTGTGGCTTGGTGGCAGGTTCTTATCTAGCACGTATAAACCAGAGCTGGATTTCCAATACTGCAAAAGGAGAAGTAAATAACACAATAACCTGTACAATGAATACGTTTAGATCCAACTATTTTTTTTCTGTTGCTTACATCTTTAGAATAAATTTCCCTGCTATCAATGAATCATGTTTGGCATAGCATATTATAAGCAGATTGTATTTTCCAAAGATGGCCACAAAGATGTCCATCTGCCTATGTCTTCTGTGAGTAAAATCTATCATCTAGGTTATCTACTTATAATGTGGAACATTCCTGCCTGGGTGGCAGAGGCCCGTGCCCCTTCCCATGAAGCTCTTTATACCTGCCTTGGCAGAAACAACAGAAAAAGTGCTGAAAGTTCCAGGCCTCTAAAGCTCCATTGTTGCTTGTCTTCTTTTCTCAAGGCAGCTGCCTTTGGATTTCAGCCACCACGCTAAGGGGAAGACCAGGAGGCATACAGAGGCTTGGTGTGGGCACTCTGCTAATAATGTCCTTCCCAGGACAGCCCTCGGCAACACCTGGCATGGACTGCCAGACCCTAGTGCACAGCCTAAATGATGCTCCATTTCCAGGTCCAGATAGTGTGGAGCAGGAAGGACCTGTCCTCATGTAGCTCCCATCCCTGACACTGGGAGGTTTCTTCACAGCTGGAATGACTGGGACACATGTGCAAGCCCACTTTTGTATTGGTGGCACAGTCACCAGCTGCAGGAATGTGGCACATTCCCCTCAAGCTCACCCTTCTCAGGGACCCTTCTGCTCCTTGAGGGGAAATTGTTTATTGTTGCTCTCCATTCTTAGCAGTCTCCACAGTTGGCAGTGTGTGTGTGTGTGTGTGTGTGTGTGTGTGTGTGTGTGTGTGTGTGTGTGTGTGTGTTAGTAAGATTACGGCCAGATCACTGGACTTAAGTTTCTCCATCAGAGAAAGTATCTCAGAAAGCTGGCACACACACACACAACACAGATGTCAGTTAAAAAGTGTCAGTGAGGGGTCTGCAGGTGACTCTTTCATGGCCTCCTAATCCCATCAGGGCACATGATCATGGTACCCTGGGACTGGATGTGAGCATCGTTGTCCTCCCCTCCTCACTGCATCTTCCCCAACCTGGCACTGGCTGAGATGGCATGAGACACTGAGGCTACGGACATAAAGATCCAGATGGCTTATCCATCATAGCCATCTGCAGACATTTTACAGTGAACCCTTTTCATATCATCCAATGAAGTAAGTGGTGGTGGCGGGCATAGGAATGCAGAGTAGAGCCCTGCAGTCTGCCCTACAAACCTGGCCGCAGCCAATCGCGAGCTCCTCGCTTCTCTTGTCTGCCACCCTGCCCACTATGGCATCCTCTGTGGTCTTCAGCACAGAAGGAGTATTCACTGCAAATTCACAGCACAAGAAATTCAGTGAACTGTTTATATAGCCCAGTTATTAACTCAGCAAATATTTACCGAGCTCCTCACATACAATTTGCTTTAAGATTTCCAAGGAACTCACAGTCTACGGGAGACTTGTTTCCCTCCGTTTGTTCAGGAGTGCCCGCCAGGAGGGTCATGAAAGACACCTGCAGAGCCCTACACTGACAAGGCTTAAAAATTACACTTATTCGCATGTCCGTGTGTGGGTACACAGACAGTGGTGCACATGAGGTCAGTCGACAACCTGTGGCAGTCGGCTCTCTCCTTCCACCATGTTGGGCCTGGGGACTGAACTCAGTTGGTCATCCTTGGTGGCAAGCACCTTTACCCGCTGAGCCATCTTCGCCGTCCCCTCACTGACTTGCAGAAGTCCTGGCAGTGGGTGAAGTCAGGAGGGGAAATGTGATGAAATCAAATCAGCAATGTCCTCAGATACAGCACGAAGTTCAAGTGAATGAGTGCCGTTCTGGTTACTGTCCATTAAAGGACCATGCGAGGACGTGGCTTTTCCTCCAAGTTTGATCCAAGCCACTTGTCCTAGAGAGATCTAACCACTAATTTAAGGTCCTTCACTCCAGGAATTCCTAATACAGCATCCAAAAAAAAAGTTCATTAAAGAAGTCACACACAACACTGACCTGAACACAGTCAATTGTGTTGAGCTCATTGTAAAGGAGCCATGCAACTCCTTCTCAAACCGCCAGGCTTGGGGCCCATGGCGTCAGTGCAAGACTTCTGGCAGGCCTCTCTCCCAGTCAGCAGGACATGACCAGTCGCGGGGTGGTCTGGGTGATACCCTTCCTGTGAGACACACAAGGGGCCTTTCTTTGCAGCTGGAGTGCAGTAAATTAGTGCCTATACTCGCCAAAACCACCAGAGCTGTTCTTGAGCCATTCATCTGAGACAGTCACGCCTGGCTGCTGCCCCCACCGCAGCACTGTCCCCCAAGGGACACAGCTTATGAAAGCAGTCTGATTCAGAGCTGTTATTGTTTTCCTTCTAGTTTAGAAGTGGAAGGAGGGAAGGAGAGGGGCTGTCTCCTTGGTATGCTGGAAAGTTTGGCCTGGACAGCCAGGGCTGGGTGTGGGAGGAGGGCAGAGGGCAGAGAGGCTGGGAGTGCAGTGGAGATGGGATGTGAGCTGCCACAGCCAGTAAGACATACATTCCAGTGATTCCAGAAGAGTGTTTCCAGCGCCGAGTGAGCTGGTATTGTTGACTTGGGTACTGTGAGACTCTACGGCCCTTTTCTTTACCAAAAGCACTGGTAGCATCCTCTCTCAGTCCTCGTCACCTCAGTCAGAAACCCCGTGTGAGGCCAGGTAAGGTGACCTACACCTGTCTGTAATCCTAGCACTAGAGACTGAGGCAGGGCGGTTTCAAGAGTTTATAGTAAACACGGACTACACAGTGACGCTGCTTAAAGTCAGCCCCAGGTGGTGACGGCGCTTGCCTTTACTTGGGAGGCAGAGGCAGGCACATTTCTGAGTTCCAGGACAGCCAGGGCTACAGAGAGACCCGGTCTCAAAAAAGAAAAAACAAAAATCATTGCCTTGCTCCGGCGGCATTAGTCCATTCTGGTGAGTGGCTCTTTTAAGCCTGAGTTTGGAATATTCACCTTGGTTTTGGAGGCAGGCAGGATTTAACTTATTTATTGAGACAGGGTGTTTCTATAAACACCCTGGTTTATAAACAAGCTGGTTTCAACCTGCCTCCATAGCACTGGAGTTAAAGGCACAGGGTCCCGTGTGGGCTGTAAGGGGATATCTTTGGGGTCAGTGCTATCCTTGTGGTGCACTTGGGCTATCTCCATCTTGCATGGGCCTCTTCTTCTTGACTCCATGGGATCCTTCATAAGCCCTCACTCATTCAGGGTAGAAACAATGGAATTACTGATACCTACTGAGATGCACCTCAGGCCTGATAAGTAACCACCTTACAGACTTGGTGGGAAGCTACTCAGTGACCACTGGAGTATCACTGGTGCCCTGGTTGTGCCTTCCCACCCTAGATAGGCAGAGAAGACATCTTTCCCAGAAGCCTTCCTTCCAAAGAGCCTGCTAATATTCAAAGACGTTGACAATCCAGAGTAGGCCAGCCAGCCTCTGCTGGGTCCTCACTGCTCTGTCTTAGGGGGGACAAAGTATTGCTGTGGCCGCTCCAGGTTGCTGAGGAAGGCCTGTAGGTGCAGGTCTGGGAATACTTCTGCACTGGGAAAGCCGGTGTGACTGATTGGCCCCACCTTGCCCTGAGGGTACCTCTAGTCAGGAGCAGGAGCCTCTAACAGCAGAACCCCAGCTCAAACTAGTCACCAGCAGTCCTTGTGTGAAGACAAGCTGCTCAGCCACTTGCAAATCCATTGGTGGGGATGCTGATTTTCTGGAGGTAAACGCTGGCTAGCTGGCATGGTAAGGATCAGGTCTAAACAGTAGGTCTAATCAGAGTGAGTCTCATGGAGGGGGGCGGTGTAACAGGAACATTACCAAGAATGTAGAGAGGATGAGCAGGGACAGCAAACAGAACACCAAAGGAAGCAGGAAGCAGCCTATACCAGCCAGAACCAAAGACTTGGGTTCGGAAGGCCCAGCTGGGGCCAGATTGCAGGGAGCTTTAAATGTCAGGCTAAGGAATTTATCAAGGAAATGAAATGATCAAACAGGTGTTTCAGGAAGATAAATTTGAAGAGAATGTGCAGGATGAATTGGAAAATCTGGAAGCATGGCAACAATTAGAAAGCTATGAGATTAATTAGGCCGTTACAGCAGTCCTGTGTGAATTAATAAGGGTGTAAATGACAGGAGTGGTGGCAGAAATGGAAAGGGACAGCTGTAAGACACATTGTTAAGAAAGAATGGGTAAGGTCTGCTGCCTGATTGGATTGGGGACCCAGGGAGCTCGAGGAATCAAAGTTGACACCAGAGTTGTAAGCGCGGGCAACTGGTAGAACAATGGTCAGAGGAAGCCCTCACTGGTGTTCGTAGGTATGAATGGAGTTCCAGATGCAGAGAGCCCACAGGTCCCCAACTGCAGATGTCTGACAGGTTCCTGGATGTGTAATAATGAGCTCAGGAGAGATGTAGTACATATTAATGAATGTGGGAATCAGGCAGGGAAGTGATAAGTGTGTGTGTAGGATGAGTGTGCTCACCAAGGAGATGCTACAGTGGAGGAAAGGACCAAAGGCCGCCTGCCCCTAGGGAAGTCCACAGGAGGTTTGCAAAGCCCAGTAGAGAAGCGACGATCTGTTGACATTTCTTTGCCACTCAAATATCAACTTGAAGAATATATTAGTTTGAGAAAACCAAGTAATGCAGCATTTTGTCTCAGTGGAAACTAGATTATGAACACTGTTAGTGTGCTCTAAAACACATTTGGTTTAAGTAAAGCTGGTATTGATAAAGAAAAAGATAAATGTTGCAGTGAACATCGTCTAGATTCATAGATCTCAGTCAAGCAATGAGAAGGAACATGTGACACATATCCTAGGGGTAACATTGGATTTGCGCTATTAGTACATATTGACTCACTTTAATACGAAAAATTGCTATATTGGAGGCTAGGGAGGTAGCTCAGTGGTGCAATGTTAGATGTACCCTGGGTTCGAGTCCTAGTAATGAAAACAAAAAAGCCAAAAAAGCAAAACAGAACAAAAATTAATGCTGCATTTTCTGCATAATAAATTCAAGCTATTTCATCAGTGCAGGAAGATTATCATTACTCCTGTTTTATTGTCTTACCTTTATACAAGGTTATTACTATGTACCCTAGTTTGGTCATGAACTAATAATCCTCCCCGCTGGGCCTCATGAGCAGCTGAGGTTCCTGGCCTATTCCACTCTGTCTGTCTGTCTTTCTTCCTTCCTTCCTTTTTCTTTTTTTCAAGACAGTTTCTCTGTAGATTTAGAGGCTGTCCTGAACCAGGCTGGCCTCAAACCCACAGAGATCTGCCTGTCTTTGCCTTTGAGTGCTGGGATTAAAGGTGTGAGCCACCATTGCCTGACCCCACCATGCCTTTACCAGCTGTGTGTAAACAAAAGGTAATGTAAAGCACAGCTGGATCAAACACATGTAAAGGAGTTGTTCTAAGAACTCTACATCAACCCACACTAAGTATGTAGATAAAACAACTTTTCTTTTTACATAGACAAGTGTTTTTACGTGTACTATATTGTATTTTCTGATGGTTATAGATAAAATACAAGGTTGGTGGTGGTGTACACACTGTTAATGCTCTGGTGCTTTTAGTACAGTCTGTGCAGTTGTACCCTTTATAGTACAGCAACTGATTCCAGAGTACTTTCAATATTTTTCAAAATCATAGATTTAAATTGTAACATGTCCTTACGTTTAGTGAGTTAAGTGATATTTCCTTTTATGGAACATTAACACTTATCAAGAGTGGCTAGATGACAGCTCCTTCCTTTTGTTGTGCCCAAATTCTGAACCCTAAAATCACCAAGAGACCCATTTTGATGCAAAAGCAAAGAGTCTCTAACCACTTAACCAGTTAACAGCATTAACTCAGGTCTTCGGAAGGACCCGGAGGGACTGAAGGGCAGAGAATTTATTTGGGGTGGAGCAAGAGGAGTATCTGGGGTCTGCAACAGTCTCAGGATTGGTGTACTTCTGGGCTTGGACAACCTGTCCTTAGTTGATTGGTCAACTGGTTGCTATGGCCTATAGGCCCTCCCAGGGTGGTTGTTATGCTCTACACTCCACTGTTACCATATAAACACATCCAGAGCCCACCAGCTAACTTCTGATTGGTGTCTGGCTTCCTAGTGACTAGGAGGCCAGGCAAGGTCAGGACTTAGCACATGCTGCTGAATCGGGCCTTTGTCTTGCTGGTCTTTTCTGCAGCCTGTCATGTCTGCCAAAGGAGGGGGCTGGGTGAGGGTCTGATCCCTTCATTTTAAGCTCAGAGTCAACTCTCTGACCTAAAAAAAACCCTCAAACCATACAAAATGGGATGCACACATCACCTGTTTAAACACAGACGATGGAAGAAATCTTTAAAGACACACATGACTATTAATTATTTCATATACATACAGGAAGAAAAGAAGGAGAGCAATACTGTATTCACCTAAAATCCAGAAATGGGAAGGCTATCATTGCAATCTTAAAGAAGGGAGTGGTAGAATGCCTACTGAAGATACCCAAGTTCAGGGCCCAGCACTCAGACACACACAGAATCAGACAGACGCCGAACACACACATACACACATACACACATGCCCTCTTCCCCCAGTGGGCAAGAAAGAGGTGCTAATAAATGTATTAACAGTTTTCTTGATGTCCTTAGACATTTAACTAAACTCAAAAATTTAATTTTATCACCTAAATTTAATGCAAGTGTGACCTTTCAAGATGCCAATATTATCAAATCTCTTTTAATATTAAAAAAAAAAACCAATAGGGGGCTGGGGAGATAGCTCAGCAGGATTAATTACCACATCATTTTGAAATTAATTTCATTTCAGCTTTAGGCTGACTTACAGAACACTGGGGAAATATAGAGACACAACAAAGAAAACTAGCAAGGTTCATTCTACACTTACTCTACCACACAACAACGAAATACAGTTTGTGAAGGTGAAGGATGAAGTTCTGATTCTCACCAGGGTTACCATGGAGAGATGTCCTTGCTCTCTCACCGAGTGAAGAGGACTGACTGTATTAGTTCACATCCCAGGAAGACACTGTGTCATCCAATGGAAGACACAGGCGTTGTTATGTCATAAGCAGCTTCCTAATAGTTGTTCTTGTTACATCTAACAAGTCTCCAAAACACACATCCTATTTCAGAAGAGGTGCTTACTCGGAGATGCTCAGTTTCAACTTCTTCCAGGCCAATTAAAACCAAAGTCCAAATATTTGGGATTAAATGATGGACTACTCTCCAAAAATCCATAAAATATTCACACCAGAGAGCCCAAGATTAACTCTCCTACAAAGAGAGGAAAAAACAGTATTAATAGAATTGCTTGACCAAGTACCTATGATCTGGTTCTAATAAAACCAACAATCAAATAAAATAAACACCTGAAGTAACTCTGCAGTGTAGCCTGTCACACAGCTTAGCAGGTGAGGTCAAGAATGGTGACGACTCTACTAACTGTATTTAAAAGTATGTTTAGAAAAAGTAGGTTTATGGAGTGCTAAAAATTAATTGTTCAGTAACTTTTTTATTTTTTTTTGAGACAGGGTCTCTCAATGTAGACCAGGCTGGCCTCAAACTCAAAGATCCTCCTGCCTTTGCCTCCCAAATTCTGTGATTAAAGGTGTGTCATCAGGCCTGGCTAATTTTTTCAGTAGACTTAAAGAACTACATCAAACGAGAAAGCTAACAAAATATTTTTAGATTACAGAGCCAATTAACTTTTTAAAATAGAGGATATAGAAATGCTAGGTCTTAGCTAAATTAGCAATTTACGATTAGGAGGGATCTCTGACAAATGCTAACCATATTGGCAAATGCCTTTAAACTCAGAGAGGCAGAGGCAGGTGGATTTCTATCAGATCAAGGCCAGCCTGGTCTATAAAGTGAGTTCCAGGAGAGCCAGGACTGTTTACACTGAGAAACCCTGTCTCAAAATAATAAGGACAATAAAAAGATACTATGACCAAGGCAGCTTACAAAGAAAGCATTTCAGAGGACTAACAGCCAATCATCATGGCAGGACACATGGTTGCAGGCAAGGAGCCTCAACTAGCCCACAGGGACAGATCGCCTTCAATCCTTGCCAAACAGTTCTACCAACAGGTGACCAAATATTCAAAACCATGAGCCTATGGTGACTGTTCTGTAAGTTTGTATATGTGCATTAATCATACATCTTAACCTATGCCATACTGGGCATGACAGAAAGACAAATATATTCCAGAATAGTGTAACTGTACTGAGTATATGAATTCTTTTTGGCCTTAAATTACGGCTCAACAAAGTTCTTGAGGTTTTTATCTTTAGTTTTGTTTTGGTTTTGGAAAAAGGCTTTCTTTGAGTGGTCCATGCTAGGGATACAGGTCAGTAGACTACTCAGCATGGATGAAACCCTGGGCTCACTGCTTAGCAGCATTGTCAAAACTCACTAAACAACCTAAGTCATAAACTTAAAACACTCACCAGGCATTTAAAACATTTTCAAACTAATTCATCACATGAAAACAGACACTTAGGGGCCAGGCACAGTAGGGCACATCTTTAATCCCAGTACTCTGGAGGTAGAGGCAGAGGCAGGTGGATCTCTGAGTTCAAGGCCATGACAGCCAGAAAAACCCTGTCTCAAACAAACAAACAAAACTCCAGCATTTCAGAAATACTATGTAAAATCAATGATTTTTTTTCTATTTAAATTCTGAAATTTTTCTGTGAGTGTTGTACCTGTACTGTGGAAGCTAGAACATGGTGTCAGATCCCCTGGAACTGGAGTTAGACAATCGTGAACCACCATGGAGGTACTAGAAATTTAACTAGGTACCTCTGCAAGGGCATGCAGGGCTCTTTACCATGGGCCATCTCTAGTCTCAACAGTGATTTTGTATATTAACAATATACTTGTTGCAAATTTCATATTCCATTCTATAAATGCACATACATGTTTATAATGAATCCTTACTGGACATTTTAGAAAAAAAAAATGTACTTACTGACAAATGCCTACGACACATCATAAAACTTAAAGTCAGCTCAAACAGCGTAAGTTTGGGTGTAATTCATTTTTAAACAAGGTGAAAAACACAAACTCATTCTCAGAGCAGATCTAGATATTGAAAACCTGACACAGTGGGCACTTTGGTGGAGATGAATGGAGAGGCTGAGTAGAAAGGTATTTTCATTTTCTGGTGTGCATTGTTATTTAAATATTTCTATACTGAGCATGCATTATTTTTGCAATTGAAAAATAATGAAAAATCTTCTTGGTTTAGATGCTTTACACAATGATTTCCTTAATCTTTCTTATATTAAAAAATAGGATGCAAGAAGTGAATAAAGGGTAGGTGGGTAGAGGTACCCACTGCCAAGCCTGACGACGAGAATTTAATCCCTGGGACCTATATAGTAGGAGTGAATTGACTCCTGCAAGTTGTCCTGTGACCTCCATACAGGTTCCTTGGAGTCTGTGCTCTCCTCCCCACCAAACAAACAAACATTAAAAAAGCAGAAGGGGGTAAACGTTTCTATCTGTTTATGGGTTTCTGCTCACATCTGCTTGAATCTTTTACATGTAATGGATACATTGGGACAGAGCTTTGTTTTCACTAAGGCAGTGAATCCACAAGAGGTATAGCATGGTGCCATGTGTACACACTGCCAATAGTTACCCACACAGCCATCTCCAGAGCAGTACTCAGTATGTGTAAGCAGAGAGAGCCAATGCTTTTGGTGACGTCTGATACTCATTAGCCCTTTAGGGTGTCTCATTCAGACAAGACACGCTCAGCACTTAGTGGCACACGTGCCCTTGGCTGCAGTGTTGGCGGTACATTCGGGAACATGTCCAATCTCTAAATTACGAACAGCACATCTGAACACAATCTCTTTCACAGAGGCAGGCCCACCCGAGTGGAACCAGCCACAGATGTCCTCAGAGCCAAGCACTTCCCTTGACATTTCATTAGTTTTAGGTCCTTGTTATGACAGCTGGACCCCAGAAGCTAAGTTTTCAGACTCCCAAATCATACATTACCAGATTTCCCCAGCCTCGGCAGTGGTCCATTCATTTCAAACAGTATTGGAAATACTGAAGCGCTGAATCATCCACATGACAACACAGTAATTTTAAATTTGTAAATAATGTGAGCTTCATTACTAAATTCATAAACAACTTCAACAGATTATTTCTTGTCCCAATTAGCAGTATTTTGGAAGGGATGCAGACTAGGCCCTTTGGAAGTACACGGACTTTGTGGCATGCTTTGTGTCTAAAATGGAATGGCTTGGGAAGCAGACTCCAAGTTTCTGCTTTATATTTTCAAGTGGCAAGAGTCTGATTTTTACCCTGTTTCAACGATGCTCCCCAAGGGACACAAGTGTAAAGTCGACTGGTTAGCATCCAACCAACTTCACCAACAGGCAGCTGGGAGCGCTGAAGCCTTAATGCACTAGACACCGATCTAGAATTCTGTCCACAAATCTTTTTGTGTACGTACTGCCTCCTGCAGAATCTCAACGCAGAAAGAAACTTTAAAATGACAAACACCTACCCGAGCATCCCTGACTCTTTGGTCTTTATGATGAAGAGGAACAGCAGCAATGTATGAAACATGTTATTTCTGCCCTGGAATCAAGACAAAAACAGCGACTTAAACTAAAGATTCAGTCATGGAGGCAAATGCAGCTACAGTTTGCACCCTCAAGTTCAGAATTTTTCATAACTCAGTTTAATCATTCAGTATACAGCTGCTACTGTGTCGAGACAGAGAAGGTCCATGGGACATAGGGCTGATCATGGAGCAGGAAAGGCCTGGCACTAGAGAGAGGCAGAGTGACAGCTGAACACGAGTGTGATGGGGTAGTAGGTACCAGAGGGACACATAGAAGCCTCTAACCTAGACTGGGGAGGCACGAAATGCCTTCCTAAATATAAGATTGTAAAACCAACCTGAAATATGAACAGAAAGCTGACAGACAGGGTGGGTGGGGGGTCTCACACACTGAACCAAAGCGTGGAAGCGTGGAAAGGAGGGCTTTCCTGACATTGATGGGTCCATACACTACACATACATGAACACAGTAACACAGTAACAAGAGTGCTAGGACTCACACAGCTTCTAGTTATACTTCAAATGCACTGCAGCTTGTCTTCAGTATATAACCAACACGCTGAATGATTTTAGCAGTAAGGGACAGCTAGGCAATGTTTTACCTAGCTCTGAAATCTGTAAGTGTTGGGCTACAAAATCCCTCTACTGATAGATCAAATTTTACTTGACTCTGGATGTTTGGCTTAGGAATCTGAATTTTACAAGATAGTATTTTTCTTTCATACAAAAACAAGGGGTTGGCATGGGTAGTGACAGGAACCTCAATGGCTCAAAATACTTGTGCACCTTACAAAAGTAAAATTAATTACACCAGAAGAGTAAAATTACTAAGTCTGCAGGATCTGATTGAAATAATTGTAGTCAACAGCTGTGTATGGAAGCACCTGCTTAAAATCCTAGTAATTGGGAAACTGAGGCAGGCAGGACTGAGCAGTGGAAGCCAGCCTGGGTTACATGTCAAGACCCAACTAGGAATCAACAAAAAGAAACTGCTATTGTAAAATTTCTCAGTAAAAATGCTTATTAAAAAAAGAACCAAAAAACAAAAAACTACAAAGGTCTGAGGCCAGCCTGGTCTACAAAGCCAGTTCCAGGACAGACAAAACTGTTACACAGAGAAAAACTGCCTTGAAAGAAAGAAACAAAAGAAAACAACAACAACAAAAACCCTCAACAACAACAATCCAACCAACAAAACAAAACCAGAAAAAGCAGGGAAGATGGCGCACATTGTTAATCCTGGCATTCAGGAGGCAGAAGCAGGAGGACCTCTGTGAATTTGAGGCCAGCTGGGTCTACACAATGAGTTCTAGGACAATCAGAACAACACAGTGAGGCACTGTCTCATACAAAGCAAAGCAAAACAAAACAAAACAGAAAGCCCCAAATGAAGTGTTCAGAAGGAACCCAGACAGAATGTTAACAGTGGCGGCTTCTCAATGAGTGGTTTTCTTTACACCCCAAATCAAACACTACTGCCACCTTCACAGTATACAGAACACAAAACCCGTGCTGTGTCAGGCAGGTAATCACAGCCCTGGAGAAGCTTGTGTAGGATTACTGAAAACCGAGGCCAGCCTGGGTTATAAAATGAGACCCTGCCTCAAAAATAAACATTTTAAAATGTTATCAAAAATGCCATCATGACATTCCCTAGCAGCAAGTTCTTTAGGGTTAGGAACGCAGTTCAGCGGTGGAGTGTGTGCCTGGCATACATGTGGTCCTGAGTTCAAGCCCTAGAACTGAGAAGACAGAAGTACCTTTGGAAGATTGTAGACATGTCGCTGATAGATGAGCTCGTAATGTGGAGGGTTGACAGCGCTCTGGTAAATACAGAACACGTTTTCATTCGTAACATCTGTAAGGAAAATATGACATGTTAAAGAACTAACCATGGCTGGCTGATGGTGGCACACACCTTTAGTCCCAGCACTGGAAAGACGGAGGCAGGGATCTCCGAGTTCAAGGCCAGCCTGGTCTACAGAGTGAGTTCCAGGACAGCCAGGGCTGTTATACAGAGAAACCCTGTCTCAATCCCCCAAAACAAAACCCTAAACAACAACAATCCCCCCAAACAAAAATAAAACAAACAAAACAAGAACCCTTTAACAGCAACCACAAAGGAATTTCAGGTAACAATCTCAACATACTGTTTTTAGAAGTTAGTACCTGGTTTATTTGGCGTCTGAATAAAATGTTGAGAAGTAAATGTTTTCCCATCAGGGTACTTAGGGTGTGGAGGTAATCTGGAATCAAGGTAGGTGCAAAACACATGCATGATGATCTGAAGATAGAAAACAATTGTTCCAAGTCAGAATGGCACAGATACAAGTCTCTGAAAAGATCTGCACTCATGAAATCTCTCTGTAGACCAGGCTGGCCTCAAATTCAGAGATTGGCCTGCCTTTGCTTTCCAAGTGCTGGAATTAAAGGCATACCCAACCACCACTCAGCTAAAAACTTCTTATAAGAAAAGATATTTACTTATATAACAAAAGAGTTTATTTAGTGTGTTGATACGGCTAAGCCTACAGTTCAAACAATCTACTCCAGGGCTGGTATGTAGCCCAGTGGATAGAGCACCTGCCCTGCCTGAGATCTCCAGCAAAACCCTAAAAAATTTCACAAAACTGAAAAATGTATTTGCCATCCTATCAACTTAATCTTTTAATGGGAAATTTTCTTTCAAAATTTAAAAGCATTACAAGTTTAAACATGGAGGGATGGGTGTGGCATATAGGGTGGGACAATTTAAACACCAAACTTCATCTTCATTTTTGTTTTTTTATAGCAATCCAAAAAAAGCAGAACAGAAGCTCAGGCAGGCCTAGAACTGAACTTGCAATCCTTCTGCTGCAGCTTTTTAAGTATAGGGATTTACAGGCCTACACTTGACCTGACTCCTCATTTTCTGTGAAAGAGAGTTTGTATCCATGAAGTCGCCAGCAAAACCAACAAAATCTGCATACATTCAGCTCTCAATTTGAATATCAACGTCAAAAATTAATTTTCATGTAAATACTTAATATCAAAAAAACACCCACAATTTTGAAAAACAAACTTTAAAGCTCTTTGATTTGCTAAGTATGATGGTAACAACCTTCCATAAAGTAATAATCCCACAGAAGAAAGAATGTGTCATAGTATTCTTTGCTACATTATTTAACACAGAAAAACAAATTCTTTCCCATCATCACTTTATCCATCTTTTAAGTTCAATACACAAGAGTTACACCACGGTGCACAATAATGAAAAATGCTTAACTATCCCAAAAGCAAAAAGGGGGAAGAGACCAGGTCAATTTGCACGGGTGTCCTGCAGCCATGAAGTACTTGAAAGAGCAGCTCCCACTGACAGAGCAGACAGTCTTCACAGGGGAAATAAAGCCATGTGTATAACAACAAATTTATCAGGCTGAAACATAATGAGCGAACGTACAGCAGAGTCGGTGGGCAGGTCCGTATCCCACTTGCGTCCTTTAAAGTCCCCACCTCCGTTCCAGCGAAAGGAACTCATGCAGCCTCCCTGAGAGAGCTCTGTGCAACAGATAAAAATTAAAACCATGAAGACATATTTAAAAAGAAAAAAGAAGAAAAGAAAGAAAAAACAATCCAGCAAGAGAAAAGAAAACCAAAGACAACAATATGGAAAGCACACTGTTGTAAAAACCTTACCAGAATATCCCCCAAAGAAACGTGAGATAGAAAATTTAGGCACTGCTACACTGAGTCAGGTGTAATACCAAAATATGGATAACCATTGCACAGTTAGTAGTACGTCTCATTCAGGCTGCTGTCATAGAAATTTTTAATATGTGAGAATCACATTGTAGGTATATAAAGCCATGTTCTTAGCAAAAAAAATAAAACATGCTGAAAAGTAATGGTATCTATAATATAATCTCAAAAGTATGTGTCTGTATGTATATATACACATGGAGGGAGAGCACTTGGGAGGCAGAGGCAAGTGGATCTCTATGACTTTGAGGCTAGCCTGGTCTACAGAGTAAGTTCCAGAACAGGCAGGGCTATAGAGAGAAACTCTGTCTCAGGAAAAAAAAAAAACAAAAAACAAAAAACATTCACTGCATTCCATTTTTTTTCTATTTTGATGATAATTCATACACATAATACATATAGTCAACTTATATGTACAGATACTATCAACAAGGCCAACACTACCAAAATATTTGAATCTTAACTTATAGGAAGTATAGAAGTTATATAAACTACACCATATATACATAGATATATACACACACACACACATATATATATGTATATATATATTCACGAAATCCAATTCTATAAGACAACAATCTAGCTCTTTCAACAAACATCTTGCAAAAATTAAAAAATAGGATGGATAGGATAACTACAACTTAAAAAAATTAAACTCTCATAATACATAATAGTATTTGAACCTTGCTTCAAACAAACAATACTTAAAACAGAATTTATATATTACATATTATACATACATACATACATACATACATACATACATTTTTTTTAAAGACACGATTTCTCTGTGTAACAGCCTTGGCTGTCATGGATCTTGTTGCTCTGCAGACCAGGCTGGTCTAGAACTCACAGAGGTCCACCTGCCTCTACCTCCTGAGTGCTGAGATTAAAAGCCTATGCCACCATCGCCTGGCAGGATTATATATTTCATGAGACGGTAGGATATTTAAACATACACTAGATAATTCATAAAATAAGGGAACTACTACAAATATGAGATATAATAGCTAATATGTGCTAACACTATGGTAACATAGTATACACTTTTTTAAACCTTATGTTTTAGAGATACATTAAGAGAACATTATAGGGGGCTGGAGAGATGGTTCAGTGGTTAAGAGCACCAGCTAGTCTTCCAAAGGTCCTGGGTTCAATTCCCAGTACCCATATGGCTGTTCACACTTGTCTATAACACCACTTCCAGGGTATTTGACAGCCTCAAACAGACATTCAAGCAGGCAAAACACCATTGCACATGAAATAAAAATAATAAGCTCATTAAAAAAAAAAAAAATCACAGATGCACTGACAACCGAGGGAGGAGCTATATTAAACCAGCAGGGGTAATAATACAGGGCGGGGTGGCCTGAGTAGAGAGATGCTCTGTACTGGGCGGTGCTTATGTTTTACAAGGGTGTGGTTGTGTTTTTTCTTTTCTGTGTTGAGCAGGCAACCCAGGTAAGTGCTCTATCACTGAGGCCCATCTAGTGTTCCATGTATGCTTTAAATTCTCCTCATGTAAGAAGTTTCTAGAAAGTCACGAAAAATGCTTATTCCTAAAGATGAATCCAAATACTGGTTAAAGCAGAGGGCTATAACACTTTCTGGTTAAAATGCATGAAAAGTTTGAATACTGAAATAATATTTCTAAAACTTGCTTTAACAAAGGAATACTTTATAGTCTGTCCACATAAAAAATAACTCTAACTTCATGAATTGCTCTCTGAGGAGAGTAGATGGGAGGGCTTGGGAGGTTCATCTTCCTGACTCCAGGTCAGTCTCCTCAGATCCCATCTTCCCCCATAATTCTGAGCATATAACAGAAAACACAAATTAAGTAGAAATTACAAAAATTACAAGAATCAGATTAGCATACCAATATGACAAAGAATATCACAGTGGCACCCAGTTCTCAGTAGTGTTAGGAGCAGAAAATGAGCCTAGCCTGTTTAACTCATATTTAAGGTTTTTTTTCTATATAGAATAACATAATTAAAATTTTCAGGGATAGTCTTTCAACTGTTCTTAGTGTGTTAAATAGATGATTGAAAAGTTGTTCAAGTATAAGCCTTAATTAACCCATGCTTAAATATATACTTATAAAATATAAGACCATAATTACATTTTTACTTTTTTCAAAATATGTTTTTCCTTATCTTTCATTTGCAAAAACCCTAATGTTGCAAAAGAACTTTCATTTTTCCTCTTCAAATCAAGTTACCTTTGATTCTTTCAAACAAGTACTCCTGATTTGGTGTTAGGTCTAAATACTGCACAATTGCATTCAGAGTTGGAATGAGAGGAGCTTTGACCAGGGCAGCTTGTTTCAAGCTGGTAACACTCGCCTCTGTTAAAACACAAAGAACACAAATTACCCATCACGGAGATGCTCAATGAACTTCAAAGTTTTCCCTCGCCTGTTTTCCAATAGCTTGCTCCTTACTAGCAGCATTTCACACAAGCCTGTGATGACTTCCTGTTCCTATGCTGTTTTTCTGTAGTAGCACTAATTATTTTCTTCTACCTTTCCTGTCTGTTTCATCTATTAGAAAGAAAGCTCAACAAAGACAGCCATATTTCTACAATGCTATACCATACCAATGCCTAAACTAGTACCCAGTACATTATAGGTACTCAATATTTGTTGAAAGAATAAAGGAGATCAATAATTAATCTTTTTAAAAAAGATTTATCTTGTAATTTAAAGATGTTTATTTTATATGTATGGCCATCCTGCCTGCATGTATATCTATGTACCACATATGTACCCGGTGCCATCTAAGGCCAGAAGAGGATGTCAGAGCCTCAGGAACTGCAGTTGCTGCCATGTAGGTGATATGAATTGAGCCTGGGTCTTTTGGAAGAGCAGCCAGTGCTCTTCTTAACCACTAGGCCATCTTTTTAGTTCCATATTTTTAAAATTATTTTTAACTGTATATTTCTGTGTCTGTGTGTAATGAGCACAACAGTGCTGTTTTCCCGCCAGCCTGATCCCAGAGCTTCATTAGCCCCAAATAACACAGAGTCACTGTATTAGATATAAAGCTGTTGGCCTGTTACTAGTGTTTCTTATTGGCTAGCTGTCTTAAATATTAACCCATTTCTATTAATTTGTTTTCACGTGATCTTATCTTACTGGAGAGAGGGTCTGGACCTCTTCTCTCTCAAGTCTCTACATCTTGACTCTTATACTACATCTCCCAGAATCCTCCTTGTCTCCTAGGCCCTCCTATCTTGCTTTCCTATTGGCCAAGAGGGCCATTTTCATTAACCAATAAGAGAAACATTTACAGAATGACATCTCCCATCACAGTGCAGGTGCCCATGGAGATCAGAGCTGGATTTATGGGTGGTTGGTGAATGCTGGGAACTGAACTCAAGTCCTGTCAGAGCACTATGCGCTCTTGACTACTGAGCCTGCCCAGAAATAACCTATCTCAACTTGTAGTAGTTTATGTCATTTTATGCAAGGTGGCTAGATTTTCTCTCTCTCTTACACACACCTCTTTTTAAAAAGGCATCCAGATTCATGTTGGCAAAATTAATAAACAAAATGTTATAGCTATAAAGTTATACCACGGCTTCCAAAATACACTGTATTAAAAGTTGCCCACTATACCAGGATAAGTAGGTTTATGGTAGTGATTTCTCTTAGATTATAAAAGATGATCATACAAAAAAAAATTTAAGAGGAAAAAAGGCAGCTCAAGCATATAAGTAGCACCTGATATTAGAAGGAATCTTCCAAGGGCATAGAAGATACAGCATGAACTGTCATATGCTTTCTGAAGGGAATATATATTGAAAACCTTATTCACAGAAACATTATTTATACGAAATAATCCAAATGCCAATCAACCGATGAATAGATAAATAAAAAGAAATAAAGGACATGGTAAAACTTAAAGTCATATGTCACATGAAAGAAGCTGTCACAAAGGGCCACATTCTGAATGACAGCACTAACATGAACTAGCCTGAACAGGCCTGTTTGCACAACAGAGACAGACCCACGCTCCCACGAGGCTGAGGGAGTGTGAGGCTGAGGGAGTGTATGGGCAGGGTGTGTAGTGATGAAATAGCATGAAATTAGCTGGGGTGAAGGATGGCTCAAGCCAAACCAATGGACTGTCCACTTTCAAAAAGCAGATTGTAGAGTAGGTAAGTATACCTCAAATAAAGGTGCTACAGTTAAGAAACAATGACAAACATGTTCTTCTTCACCTGAAGACAATGAAAGATGTTCAATAGCCATTACAAGGAGATGTTTCCCACTTAACTGATTTACTGAAAATAAATCACAGGCATTGACTCTCCCACATACCTCCTATTTGTAGCTCTGGACAGCCCATTCGTCTCATCTGAGTGCTGACAGACTCAATCTCTTGCACAAGTGGCACTAATATTGTCTCATTGATCCACTAGGAAAGAATGAAGAATGGCTTCTGTAGTTATCATTCTCAAGTATTTCTCAGATCATTATTTCTTCCCCTTTTTGTCTTCCCCTTGATTAACAGACTCATAAAGAGTGAGAGAGAATGCACATAGCAGCAATGGACATGATGCTGAGAGCAGAGAGGTACCACACAGATCAACTTACATCCTTAAGTCATACACCGTTTATTCCAGAAAATGTTAAACTTTCAGGTAAATATTAAATTGTTTTCTAAATTTCTGTTTTCAAGATGGACACAGTAAGTGGCTCATGTCTGTAATCTGAGGACTTGAGTGTCAGGCAGGAGGACTGTCAGAAGTCTGAGGCCAGCTGGCCTATGTATCAAGTACCTCATCAGCCAGAGCAGCGTTATACAACCTGACTCCAAAACAAAACACTTCTGATTGTTGTTCTTGGCTGAAGGGAAACATAACCGTCAGTCTACAGTTATAGAGGTAATTACATATTACCATACCACTTACACTGGTTTATAATCACTAAAACAGTTTTCAAATTAAGGTAACTGATGAACTCATTATAGGCTTGCCCATGCCCTAGCTTCAGACAGATTTATTATATTTAAAACCAGTTCATAAATATTACAGTATTACCTTTAAAAATTGGTGATTTTAAATTCCCCTTTCCATGGCTAGTATCAAGCTAATTTGGGGGTGTGAAAAGTTTGTACAAAGGGAATCTCTGTCTAGTATGTTTGTGTGTTAGGGTCACTGCCCACTACTTCCGCTCCTAAGCTTTTGTTTAAAACTATAAAAGGATGAAAATGTTTCAGATAAAATACTAATTCACATTTCCTTAATTTTGTGTGTGTGTGTGTGTGTGTGTGTGTGTGTGTGTGTGTGCATGCGTGCACTCATGTGTGAGCAGAGGTGCTTGCACAGGCCACAGGCGCTGGCACCCCCTCATCTGCCGTTACAGGTAACTGTGAACTGCCTGACTGGGTTCTGGGAGCCAGAGTCTGGTCCTCTGCCAGGGCACACATGCTCACAGCTGCTAACCCATCTCTCTAGCTCCTGAAACCCTGTTCAGAGCTAAAATAACTGACAAGTCATTTTATTTTAAATTAGATAAATCTAAATAAAATTTCAGTCTTGCGTATAACTGTAACAACGTACAGTTTCAAGGACACCCTGTCATTTACTCATTCTTTTTAACATTACCACTTGCTAGCTACTCTTTGGCTACAGCAAAACTACCTAGTTAAAAGAAAGATACAGGACTCATCCCCAGAAATTCTGACCAAGAATGATGGTACTGAACTCAAAATATTATATTGCTTTATTTTTTTCTTGTATTTATTAATTTTTTCTTGAAATAATGGTCCATGATATAATGGTCCATGATAGAGTTCAAGCTAGGCCTCGGGCTCCTTAGTATGCACTACAGGCACGTGTCACCACACCTGGCCAAGTTACTTCTCCCTCTTGCTACCTTACATTCTTCTAAGCCATGGAGTGGGGAGTCACTCTGTCACAGAACAGAGAAGCTATCCTCTCGTGTGTGAAGAGTCAATGTAAGCAGTATGAGGACTCATGTCAAAGGAGATAAGAAATTGCATGTGTATTCTAAATAGTGTTGAGCACACGAGTGTTTTCTGAGGGCCATCTTCTCGTCTCCCTACAATTCTAAGCATACTATATACTGGCAGAAAATCATTTTGGGAAATAAAATTGAAAATTTGGGAAGGGAAGAACTTAAAAACATACTGTTCCTAACTACATTGTTCTCTAACTACATTGATTAAACATGGAAAGGAACACGCAATCCCAGGAAAATAGATGCTATAAAGTAAGTGCTCTACCCCTATATACACGTCACTGATTTACTATTTAACTCTAACATTCTCACAAATAACCTCAGTCCACATCTGATATTGTCTAACACCTGGTACAAGACACAACTTAACATTTCTTTTTCTTTTTTTTTTTATGATTTATTTAAATTTTATGTGGGTAATGTATGCATGTATGTATGTCTACCAGCATGTATATATGTGTGTGTTGGTATCAGTGGAAATCAAAAGAGGGCATCAGATCTCCTGGAACTGAAGTTACAGGTGGCTATGAGCCACCACTTGGGTCCTCTGGAAGAGCAGCCAGTGCTCTTAACCACTAAGCCATCTCTCCAGCCCACAACTTACGTTTCTAAACTTGGCTGTCCACGAATCCATGTGATCAAGAAGCTGTCTGTTCATAGTCACTCTCGCCCATACCTGTTTAAAAAGGAAAAGAAAAAAAAGAACCCTTCAGAAAAACTACTATTCATTTAAATAGCATTTAGTAATTTCCTCATTACTAACTCATGATTATTGCTCATGCACAAATATATCTCTAAAAAGTCCCTTATTTTGGTAGGGTTAGTGTGTGTGTGTGTGTGTGTGTGTGTGTGTGTGTGTGTGTGTGTGTGTGTGTGTGTGTGTGTGTGTGTGTGACTTCCAAGTATGATAAAAATATAAAACCCCGTATCTGATATTGAATGGATAAAGAACAGACTGGCAAATGTATGTATTTTAAAAGTAACAGTCTGGCACATCAAGAATTTTTTTTAACTATTTACTTTTATTTTATGTGCATTGGTGTCTTGTCTGCATGTAAGTCTGTCAGATCCTCTGAAACTAGAGTTATAAACAGTTGTGAGCTGCCATGTGGGTGTTGGGAATTGAATCCTGGTCATCTGAAAAAGCAGCCAGTGCTCTTAACTGCTGAGCCATCTTTCCAGCTGAGAATTTCTTTTTACTTTTTATTTTGGTGCACCCCTAGGGATCAGCAGTGCCTTATGCTTGCTACGAAATTCAGTCCTCTACCACTGAGTTACACACCCAGCCTTTGAGAACCCTTTTGCTAATGATTACAGAAAGGTATTTTAGGCAGGGCATTTTAGTCAACTCTATATCACAAACTGAAAATTTCAATGACAAAAGCTAGTCCACAAATGAATGTCAAATTTATATTTCTAACCAGTAAAAGATCATAGGAAAAGTTTTCTAGAGATAAAATATTTTCTAGCAATCTGAAAGTCATAGTAAATCATTTTTATTTTCCCTTTACCTCTTCTGCAGCTTGCTTAGAACTGAGATCAGCTTCATCTTTGTTCGCACATGGGGCCTGAGATCTGCAGGCCAGCTGATACTGAAACTTCTTTAAGGTTTGTGCATAATCCCCCACAGAACGACTGTAATTCCAGAAGGTAGGGCTGGTGGAAGGGGAGGTGGAATCTGGGCTTCCTACAATTAAAAATGGAAAGTTTTAGTTCTTATACTAATGTTTTATATACCAATAACTCAGAGACACTGGGTATGTAGGAACTAGACCTCTGACAATACTCAAGGAACCAGAAGACAAGCAACTCCCCCCCCCCCCCCCCCCCCCGACAGCACTCAAGGACTCAGAAGATAAAACTCCAGAAGCATCAACCCTGGTCCCCAACATTGTCTTCTCTTTGGAGATCTGATTAGAAATTAAAAAGAACAGTGCTGAGCACTTCCAACTTAAAGAGTCCTAAGAATTTGAATAGTTGGACATGCCTATCTCTTTCTGTTGTAAAATTAAGCTTGTGTTATTCTCGAAGACATTTACTGATCAGGGAAAAACAAATGTTTGCAGTTTGAATGAAGTTAACAGCAGCACTCTGTTAGAAAGCCTTTCTGAACTACAGGCTCTATAAACTGTTTTACATGGTACCTACCCTGTAGTAATTCCCATGTTGATTGAAACTACCTATGGAAATATAACAGTGCCTCTACTTGAAGTCCTCACTGCACTAGAGGGTTAGTCAGTCTGCATTCCCCAAGGAAAGCTAAGTTCTTTAGGGCAGGAATAAATTCCATCTAGCAGCATTCAGCACTGCTGAACAAATGAGTCCTCAGAAATGAGTATGTTTAGGTAGGGCTTATTCTTTCAGAGTCAGACAAGGTTTCCATCCAGCCTGCCCAGAACACACAAAACTCTGCTAAAACTGAAAAGTAAACAACAGAAATCATACACATTACCAGCAAATAAGATCCCAAGCAAAAAAAAAAAAAAAAAAAAAAATCAACTGCAAAAGTATAGGCATTCAGTGTCCAAGAATTTCAGATAATCGAACTGTTGGATCAACTTTGAAAAAGGCTTAACATCACTGAGGCAGCCAGGTGGTTGTGGTGAGCACCTTTAGTCCCAGCACTCAGGAGGCAGAAGCAGGTGGAACTCTGTGAGTTTGAGGCCAGCCTGATCTACAGAGCGAGTTTCAGGATTGGCTTCATAGCTACGGTAACCCTGTCTAAAACCAAACCAAACCAACCAAACAAACAAACAAAAAAAGAAATTAAAAGACTAAAACAAGATACTCTTAATACTCTTGCTATTTGAGAAAAGCTAAACTTTGAGTCCAAAGTAACAACCAGGCTAAGAGATAAACAAGGCTGTTTTTTAATAGAAAAATGCCAGATCATCAAATGAGGAAGGAAATCAAGAGGAAGTCTCCATTTGCAACCATCTTTTTCTTTTGTTTTGTTTTCCAGACAGGGTTTTTCTGTGTAGCTTTGGAGTCTGTCCTGGAACCTGCTCTGTAGACCAGGCTGGCCTCAAACTCAGAGATCCACCTGCCTCAGCCTCCCAAGTGCTGGGATTAAAGGTGTGTGCCATCACTGCTGGGCTTACAACCTTCTTCGTATTAATCCATTAATCTGACTCTGGTGGATCACTGCAGGAAGGGTGGCTGGAAGCAAAAAAATCAAAGGAAAACTTCTATAAAGGAACCTGCTTGCAACCATTGTGACCAAGCGATGCAATGCTCTATCACCAGAAACCACTGATGTTATCATGCATCTCCTAATCTAATACAGAGACATGCCCCTAATCTGTGCTCCTACCAGAAAACATTTGAAGCTAATGTTTACAAAACAACTGGACAAAACCTAATTTTCACAACAGCCTGATGTCTTTAAAATATGTCACAAAAATACACAAGCACACATCTAGGTTAGAGAAGGAACCTAAATGGAGTGGCCTTCATGAGTAAAAGAAGAAAGTAAATTATTATTATTATTATTATTATTTTGGAAAAAGGTCATCACTGGGTCAACTATATTAATATGTCTGAGTAACAGTGGTATCAAAAGTAAGATATTAATCTTGATGTTACAAGGGGGAAATGTCCTGTTTTCAGGAGACACATGAAATATTGAGGAATGAAGTGTTATAAAGTCTACAACTTGTTTTGAATGATTCAGCAAAAACCTTCAGGCATGTATGAAGTAGAGAAACTACGAATGTGTGCCTAGCTACTCACTCCTGGAGAATTGAGTTATGAATATGGAATTAAAATTATCTGTTATGAACTGTATGTTGGCTGTATAAGAACCTAAAACATGCTACCTAAATAACAATAGCATGCCCAATACTCAGAATTAACTTCGAAACACCATTCTCCTCTAAAAGAATCCAGCCTTACAGTCTTAGGAAAACCAGAGGGACTCCAGAGCCAGGCAAGGAGAGTACAGCATGAATGTATATTATTTTGTAAACCTACAAAGTGAGGGGGAAGGAAGACAGGCAAAAACAGGAAAGATGGGGTACAGGTGGGCAAGACAATGTTCAAAGAAATACAGAAGTCATTTCTTTTCTTTCTACTAACTGTATTGACTTGCTATGTAGATCAGACTGGCCTATAACTCAAGAGATCCACCTGCCTCTATCACTGGAATGAAATTAAAGGAATGTGCCATCAGACCCAGCCAAAAATAACTCTTAATAAGAAAAGAAACAACAACAACAAAAAAAACCCCAGGCATTATGGCCCACTGATGCCGGCCAGTACTAAGGAAGCCAGGTAAGTGGATCCCTGGGGCAGCTGGCAAGCCAGCTTCATTTAACTGCCAGGTTTCAGGCTAATGAGAGATCCCATGTCAAAAAACAAAGTGAACCACACCCAACAGAGGGACACCTGAGGTTATGCACACACAAATGGGAAAAAATATAGAAGGCATGACACAATTACAAAGTCCCATTCAAAGCAGGGTGGTGGTTGTGGTGGTGGTGGTGGTAGCACACACCTTTGGTCCCAGGAGGCAGAAGTAGCCAGATTCTCTGTGAGTTCCAGGCCAGCCTAGTCTATTGAGTGAGTTTCAGCAAAGACTCCAAAAGTTACAGAGAAACCCTGTTTTGAAGTGAAAAAAAAAAAAAAGAAAGTCCCATACATCAGGCTTAGCTCTCAGGGGACAGAGTCAGGAAACTACGTTTGAAGATTGCCTAGATGAACTAATGAATTCAAGCCAGCCTGCATGACTGTCTCAAAAACACAGACATAAAAACCCTCATGAGAACACAGCAATAATTTTGAAAAGAATTTTAAACCAATGTTAAAAGTAGCATTAAAATTTATAACAGGGTATTTCCATAGCCTGAGAGCAAGTAGGTTTGCAAAAAAATTATTAATTTATGCAGAATATTTAAATTACCTAAAGCCTAAGAATACAGCAGAGTGGTTAAAGTATAGAAATAGACAAAGACATACCAGGCAAAGAGAAAGAGACAGAATTTAGAGTACATGTTCTTTTCAATGTGTCAGAACCATTTACACAAAAGTGACCCGAGAGCCTCTAAGCATGCCTAAGATTAGAAAACCTTGCCTACACAGAGAAAGAAGAGAAACCCCCAAACATTAATAGATATGGATCAGAATTTCTAACCACAGCACAATTAACTTAGGAGGAAATAAAGATAACTAGGTCTTTTTTGGCTTAACAATGAAAAGCAACAGCAATAACACTTACAAACATCGATAACAGTACTTCTAAATGTGGAAGAAAAAATAAAAAAGAAATGAAAAATATCTGAAAATCATAAAAGTTATGTATCAATTGTTCTTTTGTGCTATACTCTATAATTTTCAGCACACTTCAAATATTTCGAAATTTCAAAAAAAGAAGAAAGTAACAAGATAATATTGATTTGTTTCTTTGACATTTGTGGCACTTGCAGGCAGAATTAAATTAAAAACCCCTAGAGAGATTTCAAGCAACACAAAGAGCCATGCTCCAATAACTTGGCTACTTCACCACAGCCAGGCTTTTGCGCCTAATGTGCTTTCTGCGGAGGTTGGGGGGGGGGGAATCATTACTCAGTTCAATAACCTAATTTGGTTTCAAATAATTGACTTTGTAATAATCAAATCCACCTCAAACAGATTAAGACTTGCTAACACTGTTTCCCTAGGTAAACTATATGGGCTTTAAGGAATTATTAAGAGACAAATTTTTAAATGTTACCCAAAAACAAACCAACCAACAAACAAACCCCCAGTAGCACTTCTAGTGCCCCGACCCTGCCCTGCACATCAGTTTCCCCAAAAGACTAATGAAGAGCTATTGTTTGAACAAACTTTGCTACACACTGGTTGCAAACACACACAGCCACAATTTAGGGAAATTCTAGCTTGTGTGAAAGGTTTTTAAATTTACCACAGGGAAAGATTCAAGATTGCTCAAGTCAGCTATGTTTTACCTAAGTTTAACAGTTAATCTATTATTAGTGTAAGGATTATGTAAAGTGACAACAAAAATATGTATATCAGATGTAAGCAAAATATGCGTACCCAGCTTAACTCTATGCTGTTTCTCCTCCTCACTTCTAAGGAAAGTGTCCAAAGTCCGAAGGTCTGTCATGTAGTCTTCTTTGTCAGTAGGGGAGTTATAGACCGAGGGTGAAGACCGGTATCGAGATCTCAGTCCACTGCTCTCCACTGGGCCAACAGTGGTAGGGTATGGAGAAGGAGGAGACAAACTAAAGCTTGCCAACTACACAAAAGGAAAGAATGAGCTTTACTTTCCATAGAAATGCAGGCATTTTGATTTTTAAAAGTAAAACATGCAAGCTATCTCTGAAATCCCAGACACAGAAGATGAAGGCAAGAGGACTGAGTTCAAGACCAGCCTCTGCTGCATGGGCAATTTGAGGTCAGCCTAGCTGCATGAGGCTCTGTTTAAACAACAGTTTAAAAACAAAAACAAACAAACAAACAAAAAAAACAAAACAAAAAAAATCAACTGAGGCCAGGAAGATGACTTAGCAGGTGAAAGTGCTTGCCATTCAAAGATACAAGCCTAACAACCTGAGTATTAGCCACACTAATTAAAAAAATAAAAAATTCTTGAATAATTTTTCAGCCTTAGAGTATACGTAGAAAAAACTGTGGTTGCATATAACTCCATGAGGATAGTTCAAGGTTCATCACCCTCAGCTACACTGAGTCCGATGCTAGCCTGAGCTGTAACAAAGAAAAAGCTGTAAAACAGTCTGTAATCCCAATTGTGCTAGATGGATGGCTGAGACAGGAGGATCATAAATGGAAGGCCTGACTGGGAAACACATGGAGATTATGTAAAAGAAATTTTAAAGAATTGTTTTACATTCTCTTATCCTGTGCATTTGGATTTTTTCAAGTTTTTGCCTGCTATAATTAACGTTATGAATGTCACAGCACACAAATCTTTGTGATAACTTAAAATTATATTACTTTAGGTGTGTGAGGTGTGACTGTGTACGTCTGCATGTGATATTCATGTGTGATACAGGGCAGAGGACAGGCTTTTAGAGTTCCTTCTCTCCGTCCATGTGAACCCTGGGGATCTAACTCAAGTTCTCAGGTTTGGTAGCAAACACCTTTACCTGCTGAGCCCACTTGCCAGTCATTTATTGCTTTCTTTAGGGCAGACCCCTCAAGCTGAAATTATTTGGCCAAAGCACATAATCCTTTAAAACATTTACTTGCATCTAGTAAATAAAAGTGTTACTATAAGTCATATTCCTCTCAGAAAAGGAAGGGGGATCTATTTTGGTATATTTCAACCAACATTACTACTTTAAAACCACTACTTCATGTATAAGAATCTCTCTCTTTTTGGATTTGTTATGTACGAATGTGAGTACAGGCAGCAAAGCAAGTTAGGAAGTTAGGGAACAACTTCTGTGGGTTGGTTCCCTCCTTCACCTTGTTCCTGCTCTGCCTAAGTCAGCTTCTGGCTCATTCTCCTGTCTCTGCCTCCCACCTTGACAGAGGAGTCCTGGGATAACAGATGTGTGCCACTGCCATCTGGCTTCTTATGTGGGTTACAGAGACTATACTCAGGGCATCACATTTGTAACACAAGCAATTTGCTCCAGAGCCATATCCTGGTCTAGAAACTTTCTAGGCCAGCCTGGTCTACAGCGCTAGTTCCAGGACAGCCAGGGCTACACAGCGAAAACCTAAACAAACAAACAAACAAACAAATAAATAAATAAATAAGCCCCATACTCAGGAGGGGGAAAGAATATGATCAAAATATATTGTATAAAAATTTTTAAAGAAAAAAGAAAAAAAACCCTATTATTTTCTTAAAAAACAAAAACAAACAAACAAACAAAAATCCAGAGCTGGAGAGAGATAGCCCAGTGGTTAAGAGCAGTGGTTGCTCTTCCAGAGGACCTGGGTTCAATTCCCAGCACCCACATGGCAGCTCACAACTGTCTATAACTCTAGTACCAGGGGATCCAATATCCTCACACTGTACACATAAAATTAAATAAAAAAAAAAATTTGAAAACCTACTAACTGGTACTTTAAGAATTTCTCATAGTATTTAATTTCTACAAAAATTTTAAAATTCTATCACCTGACATTGGATAACTAGTAGCACAAAATTCCATTTCAAAGCAACCGTATGTGAACAGGCAGACTGCTGCTTTCTTCTAGGCGAACTTCTTTTAGCAGTAGCTAGTTGTGAGGCTAACATGACAGTCAGAGCTTTGAGAGACAGCTTCTTTTTGATGCCTTTCTTGCAGCCATATACCTCACAGAATTTAAAGTTCAACCCACAAATTTCCTAGTCATACCCTAAAAAACTGAGACCAGCGCTGACGCTACTAAAGAAATTTACCCATGACACAACAAGCGTCCATATTCCAGAACCAAACCACTGAAGACCCCTGGTTTTAGCTAAGAGGACCAGGCATATTTCTCTACAAGAGAAAGCAAAGCCCTCACACAGAAAAGCTTAAAGGGGGAAAACATGCATAAGGCAAACAGAAGTTTCAACTTATTTCAAGACTACTGAAACTGGCTGGCGACTGTTAGCTTTATCATCTTCAAAAACACTCAAGCTAACAGCTTTAGACTTGTGATGGGAGACTTGGTTTCTGTTCTTGGCTCTCAATGGGGATTCAGACAATCATTGTTCCTCAGTTTCTTTACCAACTAAATGCAAAGTTTTCATTCGCTGTGTGGTTTTAGTGCAATTCTCAATTCTAAAATAGCATTGCTGTCCAAACAAAAGGAGTCATTACCTTATTATAACCACTGACTGGAGAGTAGGTCACAGCAGGGCTGTATGAGCTACTGCCGCCTGAAGACAGACCTTGCAGTTGAGGGCTATACCCAGTCATACAGCTGGCAGCAAACTTGGGACTGGGACTGGGTGAACGGGATGGGCTATAACTTAACACACTCTGACCCTGGATTGAAGGGGAAGGTGGAGAGGGAGGGACTTGGGTGGCTGCCAGATCCCGGGGAGGTGTAGTCTGCACAACTAGAAGAAAAAGAACATAAATTACACACACAATATGCTTAAAGTAAAACAAAGAGTTTAAAAATTAAGTCTTGTTGTGTAATGGAGGCTAGCCTTGACCTTAAGCTCTTCCTGCCTCAGTCTCTTGGGTATAAATAAAATTATGGAAACAGATTTAAGGGCTGGGTGTGGTAAGGCATGCTTTTAATCCCAACACTTGGGAGGCAGAGGCAGGTGACTCTCTGATTTTAAGGCAAGGTCATTGAGGGCTATGGGGCCATCAAAAGAAAGTAACAGAAGTATCTGGCTATTAAGTTACACAAAGCATTATTTCACAAATACAATTAATCAGTTGTTTAACATTTCCACAATGTCCTAAAGTATAAAGCATATTTCCATGAAGTTGGTATTCCATTCAATTAGTACAATAACAATGATAATCACATGACAGTTGTCTATAGACTGGCTTAATAGCCTTCTAGCTCAGAGTCTATGAGAAGGGAAAACTAAGAAAAAGGACCAGTGCTTTCTCCCCATGCTGCACTTACCAGCTGTTTTCAGCCCTAACAGTGCCTGCTGCCCGGGGCTAACCACCAGACTTGTTGGTGCTACAGTATATTTGAAGTATCTCCAAAAATCAAATAAGGCATTAAGACTGAAGAGAGATGCCAGGGCAAGCTCTGGAAGAAAACAACATCTACCATTATTACTATTATTAAAAAGACTCTTGTTATTTATTTGTGCAGGGGGCATGTGGAGGTCAGAGGACAAATTGTGGATGTTGGTTCTTTTCTTTCACCATATTGGTTTTAGGAAATTAAACTCAGGTCATAATACCTGGTAAAAGTGACTTTACTCCATAAGCCATCTCTCCAGCTCCAATTAATTAACTGATTGATTAATTAATTTTGGGTTTTTCAAGACAAGGTTTCTCTGTGTAGCCCAGACTGTCCAGGAACTCACTGTGTAGACCAGGCTGGCCTAGAATTCAAAGATCCACCTACCTCTGCCTCCAGAATGCAGGGATTAGAGGCAACCCAAGCTATTATTTGTAAAAAGCAGAAAGGTCTTGGTTCCATTTTCAGCCAACTGGTTGAGGAATACAAATCCCTTCATTTTTAGCAAATTAATATTAAAAATTAAAAACTAGTTTCTTATTCCTCACAACAGATACCACTTAATCAAAGTCTAGTAAGTGTAGGGTGTTGGCCAGTGAGTTTTAAACTAATTACTAATTCTTATAAACAAACCTGTACAATAGGTCTTGGGAACCAGCAGTCTGCTGACCCCGTCCCCTGATGATGGGCGGGATGCTCATGGCCTTGTCTTATCTATGTCATGACTTACCTGGCTGCCAGGGGAACTTGCGCAGTTACACATGCGCAAGTTTCCCTTTTAAAGCAAGCACGCCAAGCACATCTCTCTTTGGCTCCCTCCTTCCCTCTCTCCCTCTCTCTCTCTCCCTCCCTCCCTCCTTCTCTTTCCCTCTCTCTCCCTCCCTCCCTCCTTCCCTCCCTCCCTCTCTCCTCAGCCTTCGGTTGGCCACCAGCTATCCCCCTTTCTCTCCCCTCTCTCAATAAACTCCACGTGGGTGCTGAGTCTCGTGTTTGTGTTTCAAAGGCAATAGTTGTATCAAAAGAACAACAATAGGTATTTTCATTCATTTTAATAGTCAAGTGAGCTTTAGGAGTCCCAGCCTGTAGTGAGCCATGGCTCTACCATAGGCCTGATGATCCTGAATCCCTTCCTTTTCCTCTGCCATATCCACTCTGGTGGCTCAACAAAAGATTTTTCCATTATTTTATGTGTGAATGTTCTGCCTATATGCATGTATGTGTACCAGGTGCTTGCCTGGTACAGGTAGATGCCTAAAGACAGTGTTGTGACTTACCACTTGGGTACCAGGAACAAACCTGATCCTCTGCAAAAGCAATATGTGCTCTTAACCTCTGAGTCATTTCTCTATTCCTCCACTGTTGGTTATTTTTCACTCTTACTCATTTTGGTGCTCTGCCACCCAGCTCCCAAATAAATCACACACAGAGAGGCTTATTATTACTTAGGAATGCCAGGCCTTGTTTGTTTCTTATCAGCTTGGCTTGTTTCTTACCAGCTTTTGTCAACTTAAATTATGGCATCTATCTTTTGCCTCTGGGCTTTTTGTCTTTATTTCTGTAAACTTTTCTTCCGATCTTACTCTGTGGATAGCTGTGTGGGTGGCTGGTCCCTTCTTTTCTTGCTCCTTAATCTCTCTTGCTTCTTCCTCTAATCTTCTATATATTCTTGCTGCCTGTTTGCTCTGCCTATTTCTCTCTCCTGCCTTGCTATTGGCCATTCAGCTCTTTATCAGACCAATCAGGTGTTTTAGACAGATACAGTAACACAGCCTCACAGAGTTAAACAGATGCAATACATCTTTGCACCATTAAACAAATTGTCCACAGCATAAACAAATGTAACACACCTTAAAATGATAACCTACAATGCTCCATGATAGATTTCTTTTTTCTTTGTTTTTCCAGGACAGGGTTTCTTTGTGTAGCCCAGGCTCCACAGGAACTCACTCGGTAGACCAAGCTAGCCTTGAACACATAGAGATCCACATGCCTCTGCCTCCAGAGTGCTGGTATTAAAGGTAAGGGCTACTACCACTGGCTCTCCACAATAGATTTCAATTTCATAGACTACAAATGCACTTTAACATCCCTAGGACTCTTTATATATCTTAAGGATTAATCTGGACTGGTCTTGAAGGTGAAGAATGGGAGGGGATATTTCAGGACTGGCAAAGGTAAATCTTATCACCCACATGCTTTATTTTCCTTCTTACAACTCCTAACTACCTAACTCTATATTGTTTATTAGCTTTGTTTACTTGTTTAGAGACAAGGTCTCATGACCCTCTGGCTTCTGATTCTTCTCCTTCTACCTCCCAAGTACTGGGATTTGATGTTCACTGCCATTCCTGGCTTCTTGTTTCGTTTTGTTTTTTTTTGAGACAGGGCTCTGCTATTTATCCCAGACTGGCCTGAAATTTGAAGTAATCCTCTACTGTTTCCATCACTTTGAGAAATAAAGTAGGTAGCTCATTATCTGTCTGCATGAAGAGTGAATACTAAGTCGAATTAAAACTATAAGCAAGTTTTCATTTGTAGTAAATCTAAATCCCAATGAAAATTAACTACTTACCAATATACCAGAGGGGCCAGTATGTCACATTATAATATGTACTAATTAACTTTCCAGTCCTGAAAAGATTAGAAATACTTTTCAGTTATTTAAAACAAAACAAACAAACAAACAAAAAAAACCACCCCCAACAAACCAAACACTGAAAACCAAAAGAAATATGAAAAGCCATAGAACCAGCCAGCGATGGTTTAAAATTTCACTTTTGGGCTAATTAACTTACATTTCAGTATATATCATTCCAGCCATGGATACATTTAGGAGTCCCCAGGCTAAAACCACTTTCCTAGTTTCTGTTTCTTTTCTCATCTTGATGGTTCTGTCAATCAGAGAAACAGCGGGGCTTACATCGCCTTGCATCTATTCAAAAGCAAAACAAAACGGCCTGGAATTAATCAAGAGACATCAAAAGTGTCTGTTGTAAAGTAACAACCCCACAGACTTTTCCCTAGCATTCCTCCCAACTTCCCCCTTTTAATATTAGTATATGAAAAGGGAATCCTAAAATGACTCTTTGGTACTACAGAGAAATCTACAGAGAACTAGCTGGTTATCTCAGAGAAGTTAAAATGATAATGCCTTGTTTTATAGTGTAGTGGTTTGTTATTAAGTCTGTTATTAAGAATTCACGTTTTGTCTCTGACTCGGGTATGCTACTAGGTCTAGATGAAGAGACCCGAGATACCAACTTTGTCATCACTGTGATGGAGTCTAACCCTGACCTTGGACTGATGCGGCCCCGGGATCTCCTTTTGGTGATGAACTTTCAAGGCTTTACTGATGAGGTGGACGGGGACTGCCACGTGAGGGGTCAAGGGCGCGGGGAACACGTGCACTCAGTTTTAGTACCCTGGATCTGTATGTCCTTTGTCTTGCTAGGCTCAGCTCTGCAATCACTGACATGGCAGCTCCTAGGAGTCGTATTCCACAGAGCAGACTACTATCCTTCCCGCCATCCAGCCCCGCGCCAAAACTCCCTGGCTACCTCTGTGCAAACTTTAGTCATCCTTCGTGTGTCTTTCTTCCCTTCCACTACAAGTGGCAGAGATTCTGGCCACATCCTCCCCTGGCTGAACCCCAGTCACAACTTTAGGCGTGGAACTCTGGGGGGCCGCGTGGACTCCACGTCCAGGAAGCACAAAGACTACCCCCAAAACGCACCATTTTCTCCAGCCGGAAGCCACGGACTCGCGCCACTCCCTACTGCACATGCGCACAGCCAACCCTAAGGCGGCGGCCGGCTAAAGAAACAACAGTTACCGGAAGAACCGGGCCTTCTCTTCTCGCGAGAAGGAGGGGGTGGGGCAGAGGGACCAGGGCAGCGATCGTTGCCAGGGAAACACCCTCGGATTTGTGGCACCTACTCAGCTACAGGGAGTAAGCTGAGCTGCAAAATTCAGACCAGGTTCTGAGCCCTTAGCAAAAAGTAATGACTGTAACAAGCTGAATCTTGAATATTCTTAATTGTAGATTGATTTAGGACCCTCATGGGCTCACATTTGTAAGCAGGTTTTATTTAGCCGGATGACTAATTGGTAGGAGACAAGCATGCCTGATGTGTCCAGACACAGCAACGACAAAGCCTTTTCCCTGCTTTGAAATGTTTTTCTCCCAAATCGATTTGACCCAGTGTGAATTCTCAAATACCCACCTAATGAGGATGCAGGAGTAGGAGGAAAAATTAGGAAGTTCTATTGAGGATAGTAGTTTTGAGACTAAAAGCAAAAGCAAAACCCCACGTTTGCCCTGAATGTTCTTTGAAAGAACTGAGGAAAAGTTCGCCAGGGAGGTGAGTTGGGTTTTACTTGGTAGTTAGTGCAAGTTCCTACAATGTATCACTGCACTGGGTGTGGAATATGGGGGAGGGGGAGAAACGCTCTCTGGTTATTGCTCCAAAGGGCTTTGCCTGAATCTTACAAGTGAGGTGGAAATGGGGAGGCCTGTCCACTACAGTCTAAGCTCTGGAAGAGCTTTCTCGGCAGTGGCAACTCTGGCCCATGTATCCAGGACCTGGGGACTCATTTCATAGAAAAATGCCAGGCATGGTAGTTCCTTTGATCCTGGTACTCAGGGGTCAGAGACTGTGGATCTCTGGAGTTCAAAGGTCAGCCAGGGCCACATAATGAGAGTGTCTCAAAAATGTAAATAAATATCAAGATTAAACGGAAAAAATAATGAAGTGTCATTATGGTGTTGTGTAAAACACTGGCAGGTTACTGTATGCTCTTAAAGACCTAATGGGTTTTGTTTGTTTGTTTGTTTAGTGAGATTTTTATGTCTATTTTGGCTTGGTGTAGTATTGTTTGGATCTAGATATAGATTTAGAGATGAACTAACTTGGAAAACTGTTCAAAGAGAAAGTTCAATTCAGTGTACAGTCAAATTAGAATGCCCGGTTTGTATCTCTCCACATGTAAGTCTACCTAAAAAGAAATTGTGTAAACTTTGATGCAGTTCTTAACAGGGGTCTGTTTCCTCTTTTTAATATAACAAGCTATTGCACACTCATTCAGGGCTTATACAACACTTGTCAGATAAAGTTGGTAGATGGTTGCCATTATGTGTTATTAGTTATTGTAACAATATCCCAAAACATGGAGTGCCTCCTCCAAGGGGAAAAACAACAAACTAGTGACTGTACTTTAAAAGAGCAGCCATTCCTACACAGTTTGGGAAGACGTCAGCAGGGCTGGGCTCTTCTAAGCCCAGTGGTGTTGGCTTGCACATGGCCTCATCTGATGCTCTCTTACAGCCTTCCCTCCTATATCGGTGAATCCTTGGTGCCCTCTCCTCTTCTTTGAGACTACTAGCTAGATTAAGGCTCCATTCTTATGACCTGATAGACCCTCTTTAAGGGTAACCTCTTTAAGTTTTTTTGAAGTTTTATTTATTTTGTGTATGTGTGTGTGTGTGTGTGTGTGTGTGTGTGTGTGTGCGCGCACACACACACACACACACACACACACACACCTGCATGCCTATATGTGGGTCCATAAGTGCCACATGTGGAGGTCTTGACCCTCCTGCCACAGGGTCAAACTCAGGCCTTGGCATCAAATGCCTTTACCTGCTGAGCCATGTTACTTTTTCTTTGCTACCTCTGTTCTAGCCTTATCTCCAAATACAAGATGGTGCTGAAGGTGTCCACATTTAAATCTTAGGGAACACACAATGCAGCCTGTAATACATTAGAATTATGTGTGTTTATTTATAACGGTATGGCATACATTATAAAAGAGACTGATAAATAACCAATACCTTAAACACTTAAACAGATGAAAATAAAGTGTTTGTAAGTTTCAAAGAATAAAAGACTTAGGCAGAAGAAAGTGTACTGAAAAATTAAGGGACTATTCTAGATGTCATTTAGATAAATCCACCCATCTAATCCAAGAAGACTTATCAGTTCCTGCAACAGTTGCCTACGTGTATGTCATAATAGGTTGCCAGGGAAGTTGTCATAGGCCATGGAGGGAAATCGTTCCCAGTCACCTTCATACCTTTGAGCATGTTTTATTTTCTAAGCAAGAAGCTATCATGGGAGACCTTTTGTCTTTATTCTGGGAGGTGGAGCCCCCTCCCATACCCCTCAGTTTTGCCATTCCAAGCCAGGATGCCGAGTGCCTGAAAGATGATTCTTGTGGGACAATAGGCAGTTTCCTGCTTTGGTATTTCGTCATCATACTGATCCTCATGTTCTTCTCTCGGGCTTCGGTCTGGGTAGGGAATCCTTTCACTTTAAATCGTGTATTTATAAGGATTTTTGTCAACTACAATGCCTGTAGATTGATGAAAATAGTTTTTTAAAGGTTTGTGTTTTGTTTTAAAAAAAATGATTCGATCTCATGCCCGAGACTCTAAAGTTATTGAAAAGGATAAAGAACATTAAAAGCACTCTAACTTTCTTGTAGAGATAAATACTGTTAGAGGTGGGGAGAACTTCCTTCTAGGTTACTTTTTCCCCTCTGCTTTTCTCAGTGTATCTCTTTATCTTTGCCCTTGCATGCTCAAACTTGTATTGTGTTTTCATATCCTGACTTTGGAACTTAATAGTTTGTAAATACTTCCCCATGTTATAGTCACTCAACAGCACTTTTCATTATAACTTTTCTGTCTTATGGTTGCACTATAAAAATTCTGCAGTTGGAATTTTAGGTAGTTTACACTTTGTCCATGTGCTATGTAATACTGAGATAAATCTCTCTACTGACTAATAGCTGTGTAATTCTATTATCAAAAATATGTTTGTTACATTGAAAGGACACATGTAAGATTTAGTTAGTGGTTAGACAGAAGCAATACATTTTCTGAATAAAATAAAATACAGAATTAATCTAAACAGAGCTAAAGTCTTAGTCTGTGAGTCTTAGTCACAGATTGGCAAAAGAAAATTCTAGAAGCTTAGGAATGGCATAGTCCACTTCATCAAGACTGTGGCCCTCAATGTATTATGAGCAATCAACCCCTTAAAAATTGCTGACACAGAATCTTCTCTGGCCATTAATAGCTTGGTGATTAATCAAGCTACCTCCATTTAGCATTACAGCCAGACCTCACTGCTGGCAGTGGTCAGCTAGATTGAGTGCTACATTAGTTCTGGATGGAGAAGAGAAGGTTTGTTACTTTGATGCCAGGTAGATCCAATAATAATAATAATAATAATAATAATAATAATAATAATAATAATAATAATAATAATAATAAAAACTCTTCCCCTACTACCTCCTGGCCAAGAAATTTTATCTTAAGTTTAAATGCTTCTTAAGGTAAAAACTTGGCCAGAAAGAGAATTAGAACAGTGATACGTGTTTTAGACTGCCTGGCTAAGTATATTGAATTTGGCCTGGCAAGAAAAGCTACTTTAGAAAATTAACAAAAAATTGGAATTGATCACTGGCAATTTCATCATGAAGATCATTTAAGAGATCTAAGCTACACTTTTGTCCCCTGGCTTACACCAGCAATTTGGAGTTGCAGAGCTATGCTGTAAGGACTGAAGGCAGGCATGTGGTCCAGTCTTCTGTCTGTAGGTGAGCAAAATACTCATAGCCACCCTACTTTCCCCCCACCCTTTGCTTGATAAAGCCCGAAGAATTTAAGTAACGTGTTCAATATCACACAAGTAGTTAGTGACAGAGTGACAGGAGGGGAATGGATCCAGATTTCCTGCCATATTATTTGTTTACTTCAAAGCTTAGTTTGAAATGTTGAATTAAATCTATTCAGTGCTGATTAAAACCTTAATTATCCTTGAGGTTTCATCTTTCCCTTTGTGCCCCTGTGGCAGCTACAAGTTGGTTGGTCTGCTTCTCGTGAAGGGTCCCAGATTTGAAATCTGAGAACTGTGTGAGATCTACTCAAGGAGGATGGAATTTTCCCCTTACTTTGAACTTCTTCATTCGCTCTGTGAAACTGTAGGCCTCTATCGCCAAACCTTTAAGCAGTGGTAAAGAGTGGTAGAAATGTAGCAGTAATTACCCTCCAACAAGCAACATGCTGATGGCCTCTAGGTCTGACTCTTTGTAAAAGATGTTTTCTCGTTTGTTTTCAGATACGAGCTACTGTGCTTGTTTAGCATTTATTAAGATTGCTAGTGCTGACTTTATTTTTCTAGACGATATTAATATGAAGTCCTTATTTTTGCATATGTAGAAATTGAGCTTACAAAGTGTTGGGTGGCACGACGAGATGGCAGCGTGGCTGAAAGCTAGCATCCAGCCCACATTTTCTGCCCCGCCCTGCAGAGTAACCGCTGTCACTACTTTCCTTCACTAAGTTATATATGGGGGCAGCTAAAGAAATGCTTGTGACAACCACAACTCATACGATTCCACTTAGTTTAAAGCAAAATCTTTCTTTTGATTTTGTGGTTATATTTTGACATGACATTCAATGTGGAAGCTCTCCATGGAAATAATTTTAGAAATCTTTTCTCTCAACTACAAAAATGCATACTACAGAACACAAGATTATAGGAGTAGACAAAATGTAACAGATAACCACTCCAGATTAGATGGACATCACCAACTACTATTAACATCTAGGTTTACGAACATCCAGTTTTTCAGTACTTCTCTCTATACATCTTAAATTTAAAATGTGCACAGTGTTCTAACACTTTTTTTTTTAAACGTATCTTTAAAAATGATTTCAGTGTTGCTGGTCATTGGTGGTGCACACCTTTAATTCCAGCACTCAGGAGGCAGAGGCAGGCAGATTTCTGTGAGTTCGAGTACAGCCTGGTCTACAGAGGGAGATATAGAGAAAGCAGTGAGCCAAGGATCTTGGATTTTGTTGCTGTCAAATGTGTGCCAAGTGTGGTGGCATGTGCCTGTAATGCCAGTACTTGGGAGGTGGCTGCAGGAGGATCTGGAGATTCAAGGTCACTTTTGGTTACATGGTTAATTCCAGGCTAGCTGGGCTCTATGAGGTCCTGTCTTTACAAAGCTAAAAAATTTAAAACTAATATAACACATTCAGGCAGAGCACCTTGCAATCTAAGTAAGTGTGAATTTTTGTACAAAATTGTGTTTCCTAATTATAGACAATTTGAAAAAAGAAGGAACACAATCACCATTTTAACCATCAAAAGCCTACCTTTACTTCATTCATGTTTCTTACATACATATGTTCTTTAAAGTCTTTCCAGGTCTTTAGTTTTCTTGTCATTAAACTATTACATATAAACTTGCATCTTGATTTTAGTCTGATAATCAAACATTTTCTCACATTATGACATACTTAAGATATTTGCAACTATATCTTATGTGATGACACCATAATATAGTTAACCATTATCTACTTTTGAATTTAAGTTCTATGTTATCCTATATATTATATTATACTATATATATATATAATATACACACATACATACATACATACATACATTTATATGTATACACACACACACACTATACCACAATGAGTTATTTCTTTTATTGATTTATTTTTGGTTTTTAGAGACAGGTTTCTCTGTGAAGCCCTGCCTATTCTGGAACTCACTCTGTAGACCTGGCTGGCCTTGAACTCAGAGTTCTGCCTGGCTCTGCCTTCTGAGTCCTGGGATTAAAGGCGTAAGCCACCACCTGGGCATAATGAGTATTTCTGAGTATATGGCTTTCAGTGTACATTGGGATTTTTGTTTGTTTGGTTTTTGTTTTTGTTTTGCTTTTTGTTGTGGGAGATACCCTCTTGGTAATAGATTCCCTAAGAAAGAATGTCTGTTATGAGTAGTTTTCCCGCCAGCCTGGTTCCACTGCTGAGTCAGCCCCAAATAACACACAGAGACGCTGTATTAGATATAAAGCTGTTGGCCTGTACTAACATTTCTTATTAGCTAGCTCTGTCTTAAATATTAACCCATTTCTATTAATCTAAGTATTTCCACGTGGTCTTATCTTACTGGAGAGAGTGTCGGTACTTCCGTTCTCTCAAGTCTCTACATTGTGAATCTCCTCCTACCTCTCCCTGAATCCTCCCAGTCTCCTAATCCCACCTATTTTGCTTTCCTATTGGCCAACAGTGCTTTATTCATTAACCAATACAAGAAACATATTTACAGAATGACATCTCCCATCAAATGTCAAATGTACTCATAAGTGCCAGTCATGGTAGCATTTTTATAGTCCCAGAGTCTAGGAGACTGAAGCAGGAAAATCCTATGGTCAAGGTCAGCCTCTGCTACTTAGCGAGAGAGACCTTGTCTCAGAATAAAGGACAGTGAGCATCCCTTAAGTCATTCCTGACATTGTTGCTTTCTACATGTTAGGAGAACATAGAACTTACAGTTCAAAAGTAGATTATAGCTAATTAAATTATGATGTGATCATGTAAGATACAGTTGTAAACTGGGTAGTGGTGGCACAGTTTTTAATCCCAGCAGTTGGCAGGCAGAGGCAAGTGGATCTCAGCCAGTTCAAAGCCATCCTGGTCACAGAGTGAGTTCCAGGACACCTAGGACTACACCAAGAAATCCTGTCTCAGAAAAACCAAACTAAAGCAAACTAACAAAACGGATACAGTTGTTAAGTATCTTTTGGTGAAACCATTTTCAGCCTCAGAAAATGGTTTGCTAATGCTAATGTGGAGATTGGGGCAAAGGAGTTTAGAACTGGAACTCTGCAAAGAAATATAGCTCTCCTGGTTGCCATGCTCACAGTCAGCATATTCTGGTGCTTTATTTGAGGAAAGTTGAAAGACAATCAAAATCTGTATGGAGATAACAGGACTCTGTATGTAGTAGAGCTCGTTAGCCTTGAACTCAGGACCTCTAGTTTTGGCCTCCAGAGCAGTGAGATGTCAGGAGAGAGCCACCTCAAACAGCTTTTAGCTAATTAACTAATTAATCAACTAATCCATTTTTGAGACAGGGTCTCATTATGAAGTCCTCCCTGATCTGAAACTCATGTGTAGACCGGACTGACTTTATACCACAGAAACCCACTGGCCTCTGCCTCCCAAATGCTGGGATTAAAGGTATGTGTCACCACACCCAGCCATCCTGAGTTCTTAAAAGGCTAATTTTAGATTAATGTGTAGTTTTTTGAGACTGGGTCTTGCTATAAAACCCAGGGTGGCCTGGAACTCAGAACCCTGAGTGTTTAGATATTGGGTGTGTGCTACCACATTGGGATCCAAGTATGGTGTTGTTCTAAATTGTTTTATTACATTTATTTCTTATTGTGTGTGCTTACTCAAGTGCCTAACTGAGCGTATGCAGTAGTGTCAGAGAACAACCTTTGGGAGTCACTTCACTTCTACCGAGTGGTTCCCAGGGATCAAACTCTGGTTGTCAGGGTCAGCACCATGTGCCTTTACCCACTGAGCCTTCTTGCCAGGCCCCCAATTTGTTTTTTGAGTGATTTTTTAAAATGTACTTTTATTTTGTGTGCATTGGTGTTTTGCCTGCATGCTTGTCTGTGTGAGGGTGTCCCAATTACCTGGAACTCAAGTTCCAGCACAGACAGTTTTTTGTTAGGGTTTTTTTTTTTTTTTTTTTTTTTTACTTTTTTTCCAGACAGGGTTCCTCTCTGTAGCTTTGGAGCCTGTCCTGAAACTCTCTCTGTAGACCAGGCTGGCCTCAAACTCACAGAGATCTACTTGTCTCAGCCTCCCAAGTGCTGGGACTAAAGGTGTGCACCACCACCGCCCAGCTCCATGGTTTAAAGATGCCCATGGGTGCTAGGAATTGAACCCAGGTCTTTTGGGAAAGCAGCTGGTGCCCTTAACTGCTGAGCCATCTCTCCAGCCTCTCCCCCTGGTCTGTTTTTAAATGGGAAACTTTATCACACCATGAATATTATTTTATTTACAATCTTTGTTCAGTTTTGCTTGGCTAAAACATTTTGGTGGATTCTGCTATCAAAGCACGGTCTTCTGAACTGGCAGTGGGTGTAGGTTCACCGTTACAGGAACTGCAGATATATGTATGTAACAGGGTTGACTGTTTAAATTAAATTAGTCAGACCTCAGTAAAGAGCCTCGAGCAATGGTGCTGAATAAGATGTTAGTGCAATGCAACTGACTGAGTTCATCTTACTGTTCCTGAAACAGATGTCTGAGAGCAAAAGGGACGAAGACAGCGGGACAAGTGCTTCAGTGAGTAAAGGTGAGAGATGCGTACCTGGTATCACACTAGGAGGACAGAAATGTGTTGCTGAGTGTGGAGAGCCATAGAAAGGAAAGGCAGAGAGAGGCTCTGAGGCCTCACCACACCAGCCAAGGCCACTGGGTGAACTCTTGCTTCCCTCCTCCCAAGTGCAGAGGCAGCTCAGATGCCCCAGCAGAGCCACCACAAACTGCAAACTACTGGCAGATAGAACTCATTTTGTTGTCATGTCTCAGGGCTTGCATTCACAAAGCTATGCATCTATAATATTTGTAAAATGTATTGATATGAAAGATTTCTGTCCCACGACTTATAAAGAATGAAGTGTAAGTTCTCGTTGTTTTCTATAGACTACTGATTTCACACACGGTACTCTTTTCGATTTTTTTGTCAGACCCTTGCCTTCCTGAATCATCTCATAGTTGTAAACTTTGAGTGAGTATAATGTTAGCATAAAGGTTATTGCCCTCAAAGTTAAGGAACAGAATGGAATGGAGACGTAGATGGATGGTGGAACTCAGCTTAATTGTCCATATGGCTTCTTTGTTGAAGTAAATCATAGCTTCAGAACACTGAAGAATATTTCTTAATTTTTTTGCTACATTATATAGGTGGCAGGTGCAACAATCTACGTTAGAAACACATTCTCCACCATTTCTTAGCCCTGGACAATCAGTGAAACCATATACTAAGTCCTGATCTTTTTGCTAGTTTCCAGGTAAATGCTCCTCCGATGATGGCTTTGAGCTGGCAGCATACTATCATGGAACAGAGCTGGAGACAGATGTACAATAATAGCACAGCCTCAAATAGTACTTTCCACACCCAGATAAACAGCTTTTAGAGCACATCCTCATAATAAACTGTAGTATGATAATTAAGAAATTATGGGCATTAAGTAATTATCACCTTTTTGGTAGATTGATTTAATTGTGAATTTGTGTAATTTGTTTAGTAATGATGGTTTAACCATCTCACAAAATTTCCAGAAATGTATTAGGGTTTTTGAACTGGAACGAGCCAACACCAGCATAGAAAAGAGCATGAAGGGAAGAGATGTGTCTTGCTGTCCAAATCACTGTCATACATACAGTGCAGTCTTTGGGACGTCGAGACAGAGGGGAAAGGTCTGTGTCTGGGAACTCTCTTCTCTGGAAACCTTCCCATTTGACAGCCTATTCGGGGTTTTCAAAAGTGATTTTAAGAATCTATGAGACACCCCCTCACCTCCCCCCACCCCCGTCTTTGTGGGATAGGGTACAGTACTAGAAATGTAGTCATTTTGCTGGCATTAGCCCGTGATTAAGAAAGGCAGTGATTTGACCAATAGTGGTCCTACACATATGTTGGGCTTTCTTGGGTAATGTGAGGTTATTAGCCAAGGCCCCATCATTTTGAAAAGTGCCATTTTGAAAAGTTCTAGCAGTTTCCTGAAATCACAGTAATCAGCATCCAAGACTACATACAATAACTTACTCCCCCAGATTCCTGCCATTGTCCCCATTGAAAACCCTGATAATGGTTTGCCATAAGAGATGTTTATGTGTGGTCATCAGATGACCTATTTATTTAGATAGGATCTTACTACGTAATTCTATCTGACCTGGAACTCAACTTTGTAGACTAGACTGGCCTTGAACTCACAGAGATCCATCTGCCTAGGAATCTGCCTCCTCACTGCTGGGATTAAACAAGTCATCAAGACTGACAGAAGGACCTAACATTCTTTAACTGATTACTTACTCGTTATGTCAAACAAAAGCCAACTGCAAACCAAAAACAAAACTTGAACCCTCATCCCCTGACCTGGTCCCTCTGCCCTGTAACTATGCCAGCTTGTAAGCAGAAGGCAGGCTCTGCCCTGACAGACACCTAGGGGCCCCAAAGCTGCACTCTTAAATGGTTCTTCCCTTGTCTGTCTATCCTTCTCACTACCTTTCTTTTTGTTTGTTTGTGGTTTTGTTTTTCTTGAGACAGGGTTTCTCTTGGCTGTTCTGGAACTCACTCTGTAGACCAGGCTGGCCTTGAACTCACAGAGATTGCCTGCCTCTGCCTCCCCCATGCTGGGATTAATGGTGTACACCACCACCATGGCCTGGCTTCACAGATCTTTCTATAGCAACCAATTATTAATGAGTATTATTGTCTAACTTGTCCATCTGTTTTGTTGATTAGCAAGCAAAGAAACTTCCTATAAGCGACAGAGTAAAGATGGACCCTGGGACTCCTCACAAGTGACAAAGAAACCAAAGCAGAACCAACTTTCCATGGTAACTGACTCCGAAGTGGCTTTGGTGAATGCCTACTTTGAACAAAGACGAGCTAGGCGCCATTCCCAGTTCCACCGGGTGAGTCAGACCCAGCAAGACAGTGATACCACTGAGTGTGACAGTGAGGAATCTAACTCTGGAGCCTCCTCGTGGAAGGAGAGCGAAAGTGAACGCCACCCATCGCCTGCCAGTATCAAGAGGAGAAAATCAGTGCCGAGGCCAAGAGATCTGGAAAATTACCAAATGAGAGAAAGGCCCTGCCTCCACTGCAAAGCCATGAGAACCAATGAATGGTTGACACGTCACTTCCCAGCAAGCTCTTCAGTAACCCCCATGAAGGGAGAGATTCAAGAGGAGAATTTGACACCCGGCATCAACACAAAATTAAGTAAATTTTGAACTTTGGCATCCTTGCCTTACTTGAAGTCAAAAGAAGGAGATGAATAAAACATGAAAATCAGAGTTGTAGGTGAGGAGACGTTTACAATAAATCCTCTTTGCTAACAACGAAAGTATAATTGGAACCCAAGAGGTCAAATTTCAGACAAATTCATTGTTCAAAACAAGGGCAGAGTTTTTTTTCATGCCACCATAGGAACACAGAAGACTTGTATCTTCTATGATCTTTTTTTTAAGTCAAAAGAGCCCAGGTCAGATAGTCCGGCCATACCTGAGGGTATGTCTTTTGTTTATGTCAATGATAAAAATTCAAAAGCTCTTTGAAAATATATTTATGTTGAGAAACCATTTAAATCTATTCATATGTTTTGATTATCTGACTGACTTAACAAATGTGGTGACTAAATGGACCAGGTGATGTTTTTTTAATAGCTGAGATGTATCTATTAGAACTGTATTGATTGGTATATCGAGTCCAGGAAGGACTGTTGAGGAAAAGGAGCTTAAGGGCCTGGAATCTGACCTTATTTCTAGAGTACATTAGGGAGAAGGCAGTAATTAGAGTACATCAGGTGACTCAGAAGGCAGCTGGGCCATGGCTTGTCCTAGGTTGTCCCAAGACCATGTCAAGTATTAAAGCTTTTTTTTCTGACATTTTTTACGGTAAGGAGAATGGCCAGGCATTGGTGGCGCACACCTTTAATCCCAGCACTTGGAAGGCAGAGGCAGGTGGATCTCTGTGAGTTTGAGGCCAGCCTGGTCTACAGAGTGAGTTCCAGGGCAGGTTCCAAAGCCACACAGAGAAATTCTGTCTCGGAAGAAAAAAAAAAAATAAGAAGAGCATTTTTATTTGATATTATTACATAGGAGCCACATAGAAATGAAAGCCTAATACAAGATAAGTGTTTTATAGCAAAGGAGAAGGGTGAGGAGGGTGATTGGATGGAAACTACTAAAAGAGGATAATAGATAATCCCTGCTAAACTTACCTGAAACTATCTTTCTTTCTTTCTTTCTTTTTTTTTTGGAAACAGGATCTCACTAGGTAGCCTTGGCTGGCCTGGAACACATATAGGTCAGGCTGCCCTCAAACTCACAGAGACCTGCCTGCCTCAGTATCCTGAGTATTGGGTTTAATGGTTTGGGCCACAACATCAGGCCTCTAACAAGATTGGTGGTGAAGGTAGGACTTAACCATCTCAAGTATGGTCAACTATCAACAGGATTCTTGCTAAAACAGCTCAGTAGGTCAGACAGAACAGGACCAAAGTTGAAGCCTAGTCAAAAGCAGACTCAGAAGAACCTGTCTGGAGCTTGGACGAGAGGGCCTTTAACACAAGTAGCTGAAATCTAGGCAAGCTTGGGACTAGATTTTTCATTTAAGTTTGGGACCCTAGCTATGAAGACTTCAAGACTAAGAGGGATGGATGGCCATTCTGTGGATCACTTTCCAGGTGACTGGCAGGATCCCAAGGTCCAGATGCAAGAGAGGGTTAACAAGGATAAGAAAATGTGACATAGACTCTGGTCATGGGGTTAGAGTCCTTTCCTTGGAAAGGACTTGATTACCTTCAATGGTGAATAATGTAGCCTGATACTGAGGTCTAAGACTTTCATAAGTGGTAGGGAAAGGACTAGCATAGACAACAGACAGCTATGACTTTGCACCCAGGATTCACCTTGGCAAGAGCTGATTCCTTGACTAATTCTAACAAAGACTTTGGAACCAACATAGACGTCTAAAGCACTGGGGTCTAATTAGAATAATCTGTAAGAACATTAACAGAAGACAGAAGTAGAGCTGCTCGTCGAGTACATGCATAGCATTCATGAGGCTTTGGCTTCCATCCCCAGTACTGCACAAACCAGGTATGGAGGTGCATGCCTGGGATCCCACCACTAAGGAGGTCAGAGGCAAGAGGACCAGGTGTTCAAGGAGTTTAAGATCAGCCTGGGATACAGGAGACCCTGTCCTAAAACAACACTAAATAGAGGTGGGGGTATATATAAGGAGAGAGTTGTCCCAAACCAAATGGATGAGACATAGATGTGGTTAGATACGGAACAAAAGCATAGCTGTCTAGGTTGGGACTAGATTAAAGACTACAGTAAAGAATTGCGAAGTGGAGATTGCTCATGAAACCGAGGCTGCAAACCGAGGCTGGTCATGCAAAGCCCAGTGTCACTCTCAAGGTGGAACTCCAGGCACACCAGCATGACAGCCTCCTCTCGTGGTCAAAACCTGCCACCTGTTTGGCTGGCTGGTTTGAGGGAAGGTTTGCCTCCATTTGGTAATTCATCCCTGCTAAATTTCAGAAATGACTTCTGTTAACAACTGCATCAGAGTATCACAACTCTTATCAGGAACTGAGAGACAGAGCTGTGGGAGGCAGGAAAGGTTCTGACTGAAATGGAAGCGGTGGGGGGATTTGAAGAAAGTCAGGCAACAAGGTGGCAGGGAACACAGATTACCAGGTGGTAATTGGCTTGCCAGATTGGGTGATGTGGCTTTGCATGGTGCCAGGAGGCCTGTCAGGGTGGCAGGGAAGCAGCCTGAAGGGTTCCCTTAATCTTTTGTGGCCTTGACTCAGGTAAAACCAGAAAAGAATTGAAGGGAAAGCTGGATGAAGCGGAGTTGGAGTTGAGTGAAAATAGGAAAGTGGTGTACGTGGGGGATGCTGACACACCTCAGAGTGTGGGGTTGGGCTTCCCAGGGAAGAGTTGTGCTTACAAGTCTTAGCATTAACTGTATTAACCACTGTGGCTCTGAAGTTAAAACTCAAAGGGCTGATAAGAGACCAACATTTTCTCTCTTATTAAAGGCGATGCCTTAGATATAATCTGATAAGATAAAACCCAGAGCCGCTGGGGCTACCCAAGGGGCTCAGGATATATATTCTCCTATAAGTGGGGTTTCTAGTGAGATTCCTAGAGAATAATAGGTTTATAGACTAGAAAGGAGAAAGGCCTTAAGCAAATATTAATTGTATTAGAATTCTTCTCAACTGGTCCAGATTGCAAACTGCTAGGTGAGGGTTTTTTTCTGCTCATGTCCACCTGATTTTCTCTGTCTTCCAGTCTCACTTAAGGGTAAGTCTAGGTAATAGAGACATAATGTTGTTATTGGAGCCAGGAGGCAGAGGCAGGCAGATTTCTGTGAGTTTGAGGCTAGCCTGCTCTACAGAGTTAGTTCCAGGACAGGCTCCAAAGCAATACAGAGACACCCTGTCTTGAAAAACAACAACAAAATAAATAAATAAATAAATAAAGTTATTGGGGAACATTTAGAGAATGCTTGCTTCATTTCAGACACAAGTAAGCATTTATAAAAACTATTTTTCACAAATCTGCAAGACAGGTATTATTCTAACCTGGGAATGATGAAACTGAGGCAAAGGTAAAGGTCAGACAGTTGCTAAAATGAGAGATCTGGGTTTGGGGTCATATCTAACCACAGACATGATCTCCCCATCATGACAATACATTATCCGGTTTTTTTTTTTTTTTTTTTTTACATTTACTTTTGTGTGTTTGTGTGTGGTGTCTGTGTGTCTGTCTGTGTGTGTGTCTCTGTGTATGTATGTGTTTGTGTGTGTATGTGTGTGTCTGTGTCTGTATCTGTGTGTGTCTGTGTATATGTGTGTGTGTTTGTGTGTGTGTATGTATCTGTGTGTCTATGTGTCTGTGTATATGTGTGTGTGTATATGTGTGTGTGTATGTGTGTATATGTGTGTGAGTTTGTGTATGTGTGTGTCTGTGTGTGTCTGTGTATCTGTGTGTGTGTTTGTGTGTGTGTGTGTGTCTGTATGTGACTGAACACATGTCATGATGCACATGTGGAAATCTGAGGACCGCTTGCTGGAATTTGTTCTCTCCTTTCCAGCACGTGGGGGTCCAGGTATTGAACCCAGTTTACCATGTTTGGTAATAAGCGCCTTTACCCTCTGAGCCATCTTTCTTGCCCTTATTCATGTTCTTCTTCTTCTCAAAGGCTAATTTTATGCATACAAATGTTTTGATTGAATGTATGTATTCACACTGTGGTGTCCACAGAAATCAGAAGAGGGCCTCAGATCCCCTGGAACTGGAGTTAAGGATAGTTGGCAGCAACCATATGGGTGCAGGAAATTGAATCTAGGTCCTCCACGAGAGTTACAAGTGCTCTTGACCACTGAGTCATCTCTCCAGCCTATTATGTGTTTGTTCTTGTTGTTTGAGATAGGGTCTCACTGTGCAACCCTGGATGGCCTTGAACTTATAGCTCTGCCTACTACAGGCTCTTGAGCGCTGGGATGAAAGCCATTTGCCACCATACCTGTCTTCTGCTGTTAAAATTTAGCACACCAAGTACCAAATACAGACTAGAGGACTGTCAGTGGAAAATCTAGCCAGGAGTCAGGAACTGAATAGAGGTGGGCACAGTTCTAAGGGAGCTCTTTGGTGGAAGAACTCACAGCTCCCCCTTGCCTCAGCTTCTGTGAGAAAGCCTGGTTTGGCTCAAAACAAGAGGAGGAAAGCCTATAAAGGCTGAGCTGGATGCTGGAAATGAATGAGACCGAACATTGACTAGCAGGAGGCAGCAGAGACTAGGACAGTGCGGATTTGAGAGGAGGAGAACGAGGGGCTCTGATTTAGAAGGGTAAGGAATAGGGACCCTACTCCATACTGGAGCGAGGCGGCTCCTGAAGGCAGCACAGCAGCTCCTCAGAAAACCAGATAACAACTGCAGCCTTGCTCACCTCCTCCCAGGAAGGAATGCGCTTATTTGCCAGTGTATCCTAGGAGGGCGATTTCAAAACAGCTATCCTTTACCCTCATCACTCTAATCTGTGGCTTTGTGGTCAACCATCACAGGTTATAAACATTGGTGTTTTGCTTTTTGGGTTTTTTTTTTTTTTTTTTTATTGTTTTGGGCTTCTTTTTCTGGTTGTTTGTTTTTTATTTTTTCAAGATAGGGTTTCTCTGTGTAGCCCTGACTGTCCTGGAACTCATTCTGTAGACCAGACTGGCCTCGAACTCACAGAGATCCATCTGCCTGCCTCTGCCTCCCCAGTGCTGGAATTAAAGGTGTACACCAGAACCGGCTGATTAATTATTAATTTCTTACCGTGCCTGATTTATAAACGAAACAGCTTCACTCCTTCTCCACCCCCTCCTTCTCTTCAAGAAAATATGACTGCCCAGCAAAGAGTAAAGAGGGTGTGGAGACAATACAACTGCCAGACAGACTTTTTGTTTTTCTCCAGCACTACGGATAGAACCCAGGGTCTTGTGCATGCTTGACAAGGGTGGGCACACACACACACACACACACACACACACACACACACACACACACACACACACACACACGAAAAATCATGTAAACACACATTTCTGTGCCCTCTGGAAACAGTTCCCCTTGGCAAGGGTGGGGGCTGTCGAAATCGGTAGTAAAATCAATTAGTGTTTGTAACGAACACATCAAAAGAATAATAGAGGGCAGCAGAATTGTTTCAGGAGAATTGTTTCTGTTTCAAGGTACATGTGCTGAGTTTCAGTCCAAAATGTGTTTCTTACTATGTCAAGGTAAAAAAACAAAACGTAATGCTGGATGGGAGTTTTCTTCAGAGGTTTTTCCTGATTATGCAGCCACACCACTAAGTTAGTGAGAAAAATCGTCGCTCCATGCATTCCAGATTTGCCACATGCTAGTAATTAGAAAATCTTCACCACACTGCAGGACGGACCCACTGTTTAGCTTAGTAAAAGAGCGGATTGAATCATATTACTTTAGAAGAACTACAGGTTTATATTTGTAAATACAGTAAGTGGAAGCAAGCTAACCAACTGTGGCCAGTACACAAGGATGGGCTTTGCTTTAGAGAATAGACAAGACTAATTTGTAATTGACATTTCAAAGAAGCCTAAGAAACAGACCAGCCTTTGTTTAAATCGTAATTACCCTGTTTGTATGTAAAAGGATACTTCTATAGAAAGCTTTTCAAAACAACTGATTCTTTTAAGTAGATAATTATTCCCCCTCCCCTACTCTAATCTTGTTTATCCTATGCAGAACTTCAGTGAACTCTTTCTTTTCCCTACAAAGGTTAACTTCAGCCAGCCCTTCCTCAAATTATCACAAATTCCCAATTAGTGAATTCGAAAAGGGTTTCCCTGCTACAATATGCCAAGGACTTGTCTGCTGTGTTCTTTATTGCATTGAATAATGTCTGACAGGTTTCCAAGCGCCGGGCCACCTGGATAGTCTCTCTGTCAGGAGCATGTGGTCAGAGGTGGACGGCCGGCCATTAAAGGGGAACTACAAATGAGTCACAAACCCTCGGAGGTGGTGAAGGAAGACAAAAAGCACAGTATGTTTTGTGTGAACTAAATATTCAATTCTAGGTCCTTCTGGGTGTAAGGAGGAACTTACATTGTTAACCCTAGGCAGGAAAAAAAGGAAATAGCTTTATTTTTTTAATGTATAGCAGAAGATTGTTAGGCCTAGAGAGAGGTGACTTTTAAATCCATTCCTCTTGTGCTTTTTTTTGATCAACACCCCTGCCCCCCACCCAGCTCCTAGCACTAAACTACTTATTTTCTTTTGGAAAATTCTACTCAGCACTCAAAATTCAATGCACAAGGTCCTTTTTTTAAAGTAATAAAAAGTTTTAATCCCAACAATACTGTTTTCCAGTTCTCATCTTTTAACTTCTTAACACTGCCTGATTACAGGGGCCTGCAGTCTGTAACGATCTTTGTTTATTAGTGTCCCCTGTCACCATAAAGTTTCATATGTTCAAAATCTTGATTTAGCGGTGAAAATGCCAGGCAGGGAGCCAGCTCTGCTACTAATTAGAATAAATCAAAAGGGGAAAAGGGGAGATAAAAACCAGCTTCCGGTGGGCGGATCTACCGGATTTAATAAGACTGAGTGGCAGGTCTGAGAGAGAAATAAGAGACAAAAGTGTCTGGAGAGATGGCTGTTAGGGCCAGAGCACTTGTGTGTTTTCTCTGATTGCCTGGCTTTAGAGTAAGAGTCGGGGTAGCCCCTGCTGATCGCTTCCCTTTCTTCCTTTCCAGCCCATCCTCCTTCTGCCCCCATTGAACACTTTCTCTTACATGAAGTCTTGATTGCTCTGAGCCAATCATGGCAAAACCTTTGCGGGTGAGTGATTCAAGCAGGCAGGGGGTGTCGTTTGTTTCTGGGGAGAAGTTTGCTGGTGGGGGCATTCTTCAAAGTTTCTTCACTCTGAAAACAGACATGCAGAGAAAGAAAACAGCCTCTTTTCTTTCGGTGGACATCTCCAAGTCTGCAGGGGATGGCAACACATGTCCACAAAGGCATGGGCTTGAATATGACAAAGACAGAAAGACAGAGCTGCTAAACTAACAGGGGCTGGAGAGATGGCTCAACAGTTAAGAGCACTGCCTGCTCTTCCAGGGGTCCTGGGTTCGAGTCTCCCAGCACCCACATGGCAGCTATCAACTATCTGTTAACTCCAAGATCTGACATCCCCACACAGACATACATGTACATAAAATACATTTTAAAAAGAGCAATACTTGGATTTCTTTTTTGTTTTGTTTTTGTAACCCAGACTTGCCTGGAATTCACCATCTGCCTGCTTCAGCCTCCTGTACTGTGGTAGCATGGAGATCCCCCTGCCTCTGCCTCCTGAGTGCTGAGTTTAAAGACATGCGCCACCAACATTTATTTTTAAAAACTTCTCCTGCCTGGGTGTGGTAGTGCATACCCTTAACTCCCATACCCTCGGGAGGCAGAGGCAGGTTGATGTAAATTCAAGGCCAGTTTAGTCTACATCTGGAGTTCCAGGCCAGCCAAGACTACATAGTGAAATGTTCTCAACAAATAAACAACAAACCTCCCCCAACCAAGTATGTCTATTTGTATAGTTTCTTGTTTTGTTAAAAACAGGGCCTTATGTAGCCTGGGCTTACCTCAAATTTGCCATGTAGCTGTGACCTTGCTTGTTTTTGGTTTTCGGAGACAGTGTTTCTGTAACAGTCCTGGTGGCTGTCCTGGAACTCTTTGCAGACTAGGCTGGACTCTAACTCACTGAAATCCACCTGCCTCTGCCTCCTAAGTGCTGGGATTAAAGGCATTAGCCACCACCACAGGTGTGAGTTTGTATATGATGACCCTGATCTTCCAATCCTCCTGCCTCCACCTCTCGAGTGCAAGAACTATAGGCTTATACCACCACACTCAGTCTGTGGTGCTGGGCTGAGACCCATGAACATTAGAGAAGTCCTCTGCCAACCAAGCTACATCAGGCACATTAACTTTTTTTTTTTTTTTTTTTTTTTTTCCAGTTGATTGAGGATCCTCCTCTCTGATCTCTTGACAGGGCCTTTCACCTGGGAAGTGCTTTGTAAGGCTGAAGGTGCTAAAGACAGACATGTATACAAACTGTTGCCTTCCCATGTCCATAGTGGCATGGATGCTGTGGATGCAGTAGTCCTTTATACCCAGGGACATGCTATTCCAGTGTAACGTGCACACCCAAGAATGTTCACAATACCTCGCACAAGACAAGGAGCTGTAAACAGCTGTTATTTGTATTTGGGGATAACGACAAGGGAAAATATTCTGAAAATACCCAAAATAACTTCTGGATAACCTGTGGTGGCATCAGATGAAGCAAATGGCAGTCAGAGAGAGTGGGTCAGGGTTAAGAAAGGTCTCTGTGAGCGCGTTGAGTTTGTGCCAATGGCCTCGTTCCTGCTCCCTCCACCTACTTTGCCTTGACCAAGCATTGGCATTGGTACAAGGTTCTTCCAGTTTAAGTCCCTGCCTAAGAAGCTGGACTTGGGACCAAGATGGACATCGGTTTCCCAGGGAAACTGGACTCTGAGCAGGTCTTGCAGGTCCAAAGTGATCTCTGAGGAACAGGGGAGGCAGGTTGTTAGGAAAAGAAAAGAATGTTGGACAGACAAGAGTGAAGAGCTCTGGCGAGTTTCAGTCCCAGCTCCTTCCCAAGGGTCCCCTGTCACCCACTCAGCACCACGACACCTCACCAGCAGAGTCTTGTGATAACTCCCCTTTCACTTACGACAGCTCAAGTGCGTCTCTGTTACTAGAAACCAAAAGAATCCCCTCACCAGTGGTGTGCTGGAATATTTGACAGCATGTTCAGTGCTGACAGCCTGGCTCTGTAGCACTCTGGGTTTCCTGGTATAAATACCCACACTATTGCTGATCTCAAAGCTGCCAAAAGTACTGCTGAGTGGGAGTTGGGAAGAGATGAGAATATTGGCCCCAGTAAAATGAATACAGCATGCAGTATGCTTCCCAGCCACGTGAGAGGTTCAAGGACACATGCAGATAGCCTCTTAGGAATTACAGGATACAAATCTTTTTAATTAGTTTCAAATGTGCAACATCTTAGGGCTCAGGGAGTAGAGGATGTAGGATCAAGCTTTTAAATCATAGTGGGGGGAAAAAAAACCCCTTACCTTTCTAGTATAATGCTTTTGTGCGTACTGGGAAATGGAGGCAGGGGAAGGGTTCATATTGAGGGCAGAAAAGAAACTAGGAATGCAGCTGGAGAGGTGTGGAAGGCAACCCTGATGAAGGTGGACACCAGGCGTGGTACCAGGTCACAGAAGACTAAATTAGTCCTTCAGCCATTCAGCCATCGGTAAAATTGCTGACCCGATTTGCTTTATTATATGTGGTATCTGAAATTGAATATACAGCCTTGGGTGTAGTGGGCAAATCTAAACCTGTGCCATCGATAGGGTTTTGGTTGGTCTGGAACTGGCTATGTCTACCAACCCAGCCTCACATTCATGGCTAGTCTTTTTGTTTCGGCCTCTCAAGTGCTGGGATTACAAGCACACACCAGGATACCTATCTTTCCTTTCTGCTTGGCTTTTTGTCCCATCCCATGTGGGTATCCCCCCACCCCCACCCCCTTTTATTGCACAACTAGAGCTAAAAATATGATTAGGGCTAGAGAGATGGCTCGATGAGCAGGTAAAGGAGCTTGCTGCCAAGCTAGAGAACCTGAGTTCAATCCCCAGAACCTACAGTGTGGAGAGATCCAGCTGCCAAAGGTTGTTCTCTAGCCACATGCCTCTCTCTCTCACATACACACGTAGTCAAATTTTCTTTGGACCACCAACTCCCAAACAATGACATGGAGACTTCTTTAATTATATAAGCTTGGCCATAGCTTGGGTTTGTTCCCAGCTAGCTCTTACAATTTAAATGAACCCATTTATATTTAATCTACGTTCTGCCACGTGTGTGGCTACTCCTCTTCCATACTATACATTGGACTCCCTCCACATCTTGCTGGTGAGTCCCTCACACCAGATTTTCCCCCCAGTTCCTCTCTCTTCCCAGAAGTCCCGCCTGTCCTCTCCTGCACAGCAACAGACCATTCAGCTCTTTATTAAACCAATCTCTGCATGGCAGAGTCGCATCGTCACCGTGTACAAGGAGATTATCCCACAGCACAGGCATGTAAAAATTACACACATCAGGATGGAGTAAGGTGATGCTTTTATTATTGAAGACAATTGGCAAGAATCAAGTGGCTGACAGTAGATCCTATTTGGCTTTAATGAAGGAAGTGTGGGAGGCATAGGGAGAGATGGTTTGCAGGGGCTTCAAGGAGGTCCCGTTCAAGCCACTCTAAGTGTCATCCCTCTGCCAGGAAGTTACTTGCCAAGTATTCAAGTGACCTCTTCAGAGGCCAATGTCCCCCTCAGTTTTAAGACAAACTTCCAAAGTTATCCAAGGATAACTGCCCATTGGGTGTCAAACACGGACACTACTCAACTCTTAGAGTTTAGATTTGTGTATTTGAATTTGTGAGCAACTATTTCGTATAATCGTATTGTTCAGTTTCAACTGTAAAAATACCTCATGTGCCTTGGTGTTTGGACACTTATTATATTTGGCTATTCAGTTCCTGAGAAGTTCCTGTTGGTGTTATTAAGAAGTAGGTTTTATTTATTTATTTGTTTGTTTGTTTTTTTGTTTGTTTTTCAAGACAGGGTTTCTCTGTGTAGTCCTAGCTGTCTTGGAACTTGTCTGTAGACCAGGCTGGCTTCAAACTCACAGAAATTGCTGGGATTAAAGGTGTGTACCACCAGTGTGAGGTGATACACTTTTTCTTAATTCATTATAAATGCTTTTTTCTTAATTCAATCTCTTGGTATTTTGCTATCTAACTTGGACAAAATATGTTGGAAAAATATATCACCTTTTACCATCTGAATCCACTATCTAAAGTTCAACTCTTGCTATCTCAGTTTGGATATAAATAGATTAGGATATCCAGAGATAATTGTAAAAGTCTTTTTTCCCTCTTATCTGAGTTACATTTAACACACATTACTCAATAACAGACTTTTTTTTTTGCATGCACACATCTATGACATAATTCCTATTCATGATTATCTTTTTCCTCTCTTTTCAATGGTTGCATACTATTTCATTGTTAAAGATGCATGTCTCTTATCCAAAATGTTTGGGACCAAAAATATTTCAAATTTCAGATTTTTCCAGATTTTGGACTATTTGTTCATACCTATGAATACATACAAGACAAACTGGGTGATCTACATACATAAAAATTATATGGAATAAAAATAAACATAAAAATTAAAGTAAAATCCAACTGCTAGTCACCATTAGAGGTAAAAATGGAGATGAGGGGGAACAATGGCTAACTTTTGTGTGTTACATTTTCAATTTTTGAAAATTATTTGAGACTAGTATTTTGGGTATAGAACAACTAACTATGAAAAGCATACAGAAAGGTATTGTAAGGAACAAAATTTCAACAAACGGAGGTTAAGATAGGGTTTGTGATAGGGTAGCATCCCATTGTGACAGAGAGAAAAGCTTAAAGGCTGGAGACGGGAATATTCAATGAAAGGTGGGCTGGTCACTGTAGTTACTCTCCCCAGGAGAGTTATCACACCTGCCCCTTTACATTTGTTGTTATGAATTTCTGCTTTATTTTTTGAGAACTGGCCCATTTCCAGGTTCAGTTTGGTTGCATGGTATCTCATGTAAATGACTCCATTTTGGTTTGGTGTGCTCAGTTGGGGTCTAGTGCAGAAGCTCACTCCAAAACAGCTGACATTAATTATTTAATGGCAAGTAATCAAATGTTCCTGGAAACTGTGAAAAGTTAGATGCCATAAATAAGGAGCTACCCGCCTCCTTTAATCCTAGCCTTTGGGAGGCAGAGGCAGGCGGATCTCAGTGTTTGGCTGGCCATATGTGGTTGGTACAGAGCATCGCCTCTGGACACTGCTGGCCTAGATAGTAACTTGTGGGTGGGGAGCTGAGGAAAAGACAGTTTTCACGCCTTGGTGTGGGTCGCCTTGCTTAGCTCCTATTGTGTTATCGCACTGGTGAACGTTAGAGCTTGGGGCTGCAATCATCAAAGGACTTATGGAGATAATGTTTTTTTATTCTCAGTTGACTTAATATAAAAAAAAAAAAAAAAAAAAAGGTACTTGCACACTGAACTTTTTGCCACCCATTGGCAAAGGCTTTCTCCTGAAGAGGCGAGAGGAGGTGAGTGTAAATCTGGATCTTTCAGAGTGACAGTGGTTGTCTGGAAGTAGCAGGAGGGGGCAGCAGAGAGCCGCCAGGGTGGTAAGCTCTGGGGTGCCCCAAAGGTTGGGTAAAAGAGCTAACCCAAATCAGAAGTTCACAAGTCAGAAGGAAAGCCAGGCTGGAAAGTAATTGCTAGAGAGAAGCCTAGAAAGAATGGGGCCAAGCTTGATGGGAGGTGCTGGGAATGCTTGGCTTCTAGTATTACTTAAGCAGGCTTGGTCTCTCTCTCTCTCTCTCTCTCTCTCTCTCTCTCTCTCTCTCTCTCTCTCTCTCTCTCTCTCTCTCTCTCTCTTCTCTCTTTCTTCCGAGCCTGTCCTGGAACCGGCTCTGTAGACCAAGCTGGTCTCAAACTCACAGAGATCCGCCTGCCTCTGCCTCCAGATTCTGAGTGCTGGGATTAAAGGCGTGCGCCACCAACGCCCAGCAGCCTCTTTCTTTTTCTTTCTTTCTTTCTTTCTTTCTTTCTTTCTTTCTTTCTTCCTTCCTTCCTTCCTTTCTTTCTTTCTTTCTTTCTTTCTTTTTTTTTAACAAACAAAATGAAAGTTAACATTATTGTCCATCACCGGGGAGTTTTGACAGTTGCCAAATCACTTAGCGTGTTTCTTTCAGATACATATTTATCATTTGTAAATGTCTTTTGCTCTATAAGCTGCTTGAAAATGTTCTGTGTACTCTTTATGTCTTTAAAATTCCCAATACTTTAAATGTTTAAAATTTAAATCATGCATGTGAGTGTATCATCAAGAACCAGAGATGGGGAGGGTTGTGAGCAGCCTGATGTGGGTGCTGGGAGCTGACGCAGGTCCTCTACAGGAGCAGTCTGAACTCTTCCTGTATAACAGCCCTGGCTGTCCTGGAATTCTATTTGTAGACCAGGTTGGCCTCGAACTCGCAGATTTTCTTAGAAGAAATTCCTAAAGTAGCATGGTAAGAACTAAAGCTCGGATATGAAAGTTCCTAGGTCTTAGCTGCCAAAGCTCACTCCAGCAAATGTAGCAGGGTGCACTTCCCCTTCTGCTTGTTTCCCTCACCTCCCACCAACTCTGAGTAACATTGTATGAGTTTTGTTTGTTTGTTTTTTCTCTCTCTCTCAAAGACGCCAAGCCAGATAGCAAACAAAAAACAAACCAAACCAACTAACTAGCCAGCAAAAAGCCCAGCAAAACCTAACAACTTCAATAATCTGATTGGGAGGAAAAGGCATCTCATTTTTTAAAAAATAGCATTTAAAAATGGCTTGGTGGTGCACACTTGTAGTTCCAGCACTCAGGAGGTACCCATAGTCATCCTCAGGGTCAGGAGTTTGGGCTAGCTTGGACTATGTGAGACCCTGTCTCAAAAAAGAAAACAAAAATCAATTCTTTGATTATAACAGATAATTATTTTTAATTTTTTTTTTTTAAATTGTGTTCACTGAGCAGTGGTGGCAAACACCTTTAATCCCAGCACTCGGGAGGCAGAGGCAGGGGGATCTTGGTGAGTTTGAGGCCAGCTGGTCTACACAGCAAGTTGCAGGACAGCTAGAGCTGTTATACAGAGAAAACCTGTTTCAAGAAACTAAAACAAACAAAACACATACATAAGAATTTGTGTTTATGTGTATATGTACACATGTGTGCATGTGTATGTTTGTTTATACACGCGTGTGGAGGTGTGAATACGAGGTCAGACCAACAGTTTGGGGAGGGTGGTTCTCTTCTATGTGGGTCAGGGTATCAAACTCAGGTGGCAGAACTTTTATCCACTGACTCATCTTGCCCCTTACATTTTGTAAGTTGTACATTTGTTTAATTAATTAATTTAATATTGTGGTGCTGGTGATTGTCTCCAGGGATTTGTGCATGCCGGGCAAATGCTTTCTTCAGAGCCCCTCAGTAGTCTTTGTGTGTGTGTGTGTGTGTGTGTGTGTGTGTGTGTGTGTGTGTGTGCCTTTTCACCATTGTCTATATTGGTTGTTGGTTTTCCCCCTTCCCAGGCAGGAATTCTTGTAGACCAGGCTGGCCTTGAACAGTCAATCCTCCCTGCTTTAGCTTTTTTAAGATGTGGGATTACAGACATATGCAACTATGTCTAGCAAGGCTTCACTTTCAAAATAAATTTTCTGCTTTGGAATCATTTTCAGAATAACTTTACATTTACAGAAAAGCTGCCAAGATGGTAGAGAGGTCTCTGGTCCCCCCTTTCCCAGCTTCTGCTAACACTCACATCTTGTCAAAACACAGACATTCCGTAAAGGTTTAAAGGTGTCTTGTTTTAAAGGTGCTGCAGACAATCAAGCCACTCTGATGGAAATTTTTTGTTTAAAGTCTGGCTGATTGAAACCATAAATTCTGTGTATTTTGCAGTCAAAGCACCATGTTCTGAAATAGTGTTAGGAGTTCATTAACTCCACTGCAAAACTCTCTTTGCTACAAATAAACAAGCATCGACAGACAAAGACGAAAGGCGTCCATGTCCGGAGTTTTGATGTGGAGGACTTTGGCGTCTGGAAACTGTTCTGAGGGATTTAATTTGTGGTTGCATTTCCTCTGGTTCCATATAGCATCCCCCTTAGGCTGTGGTGAGGCTGTTTGACCTTGTCGGGTTAAAGGCCAAAGGCCTGAGAAGCATGCCTAACATCACCCTGGTAGGAACAACATACCATCAGAGCTGTTTTCTTAAGGGACCTATCATCTTTCTCCTTCACAATTACAGCTTCCCTGGGGGTTCGTCGATAAAGGATCATTTGGTCAAAACTGGTCTTTTCCTAGAGCTGAGTAGAATTACTTGGCCTAGAGGGTCCTGTGGAGCATCAAAGCTGGGGACTAGAGCCTGAGGACATTGCACTGAGTCTGCTTTACCTCAGACCAGCTCTGCTGGCTTGTGTAAGCCCTTTCCTCTGGTGGACGGGTTTAGAGGGGTATGGTTTTTTCATTCCTAAAGCATGGGGTGGGGTGGGGTAGGGGTGGTGTTGTCCAATGACCTCTTTCTGGCTGGAGATTTCCTCAGTGTCTCTCAAAAGACGGATTTGATCAGGGATGAGGGGTATGCAGTGTTATACTGGTCATGGTGACGTTGGGTATGCATCTATGCCAAAACTTACCAAACTGCCTGCTTAAATACAGGCAGTTTAGTATATGTTATCCTGCTTCTAGAATTAGAAGATGGAAAACACAATGCCCTGTCATGATATGAATCCTTTACATGGTCAGAAACAGAAACAACAGCCTCTTACAACTTCCTGCTAAGGCAGCCTTACCCTTTTCCAGCTTCTTCTGATATTACTTTAATTGGCCCCTCTCTCACCCTCCATTTGTCCTCCCTCCCTCCCTCCTTCCCTCCCTCCCCTTCTCTTACAGGGTTTTGCTGTGTAGCCCATGCTGGCTAGTCAAGATCTTCCTGCCTCAGCCTCCTAAGTGTTGGCTTATAGGTGTGTGCCACCAGGATCAACTGTTTAATTTTATTTGTTATTTACTTATTATTTATTTATTTGAGACAGTTTCTCTGTGTAGCCCTGGCTGTCCTGGAACTTGCTCTCTAGACCAGGCTGATCTCCAGAGATCCCCCTGCCGCCGCCTCCTGAGTGGTGGGAATAAAGGCGTGTGCCACCATAGCTCCTTGTCTCAGCAGTGTGCCTGCCTTTCCCTAATTGATTGTCCCCCATCTTGTGCTGTCCACCATTAGCAATTCAGACCCTCTCACCTTTTTGAGGCTTGGCTTCAGGGCCATCTTTTCAAGATAGCTTGGATGAATGCTCCAAATACATTCCTTTTTACTTACCAGTAATTTAAGACTGGGTATAGTATGGTCTTTTCTTCTTGGGCTTATCTTCTTCCTGACTTTTTTCTTTTAAATTGTATTTATTTCATGTGTACATTTCCCTCCTTGAATGTATACATGCGTACTGTGTGGGTGCTTGGTGCACATACAGGCCAGAAGAAGCTGTCTGGGGCCCTGAGACTGGATTTACAAATGGTCATTAGCTACTATGTGGGCACTGGGAATCGAACTCAGATCCTCTGGAAGAGAGGCCAGTGCTCTTAATGGCTAAGCCATCTCTCCAACCCCTTCTTTCTGACTCTGAAGGGACAGAAAAACCAGCGGTTAAAGAGGTAGCTCAGTTGATTGAGTGCTTACCCAGCATGCACAAAGCCCTGGATTGATCCCCACCCCCACGGGAACTGGACATGGTGTCACAAGCCTGTGATCCTTGCACTCAGGAGGTGGATGCAGGGGGATCAAAAGTTCAAGGTCATCCTCAGCTACATAGGTAGTTTGAGGCCATCCTGGGCTGGAAAACAAACAGAACAGACCACCCCACCCCCAAAACTACCCCCCCCCCACACACAAAAATAACACCATACCATACCACACCAATTCAACCAACCAACCAACCAACCAACCAACCAATAACAACAAAAATCTAGAACTAAACAAAAACATAAGAGAAAAGAGAAATAAAAACCAAACTAATCCAGTAATTTCTTCAACTAGAAACATGATATGTGTACCTTTTTCTCCTTCAAGCAGTTACTTGAGATGTTAAGTCCAGGGATTTAAAGTGTGTTCAGATAAAAAATTTGAGACACAAAGGGAAATTGAAAAATTCTCTGCAGTTGTTTGTGGCTGATTCCTGCCAGGTTGAATATTGTGAACATAAAGAATAGGATTCCTAAAAGAAAAAAGGAATGCCCGTTTTCCTTGTAAGCAGTGAACAAAGTTAGATTATTGAGGATCTGTGTGTACAGACAAAGAGAAAGTCTGTCTAAAAACAATCTTGTTAGCACAATCGTTGCTTCATAAAGAACCATGCTATGAATGAAAGCACACATCTGTATGTAACCCCAGCACTTGGGAGCTCGACACGGGGGAATCAGGAGTTCAAGGTTCTGCTCCAAAGTCAGTTTGAGGATAATGTGAAGTAGAGAAAGAGAGAGAGAGAGAGAGAGAGAGAGAGGGAGAAAGAGGGAGAGAGAGGGAGGGAGGGAGGGAGGGAGGGAGGGAGGGAGGGAGGGAGGGAGAGAGGGGGAGAGAGAGAGGGAGAGAGGGAGAGAGAGAGAGGGAGAAAGAGAGAGGGAGGGAGGGAGAGAGAGGGAGAGGGAGGAAGAGAGAGAGGGAGGGAGAGAGAGAGGGAGAGAGGGGGAGAAGGAGAGAGGGAGGGAGAGAGAGCTGGAAATTGCCCAAAGAAATGCAGCAAAACAGACACAAATGGTTTTCTTGGGTGGAGGAATTACTATTGATTAAGTGAAACACTCCCTTTAAAGTCAAACTTTCTCAACAAGTGTCTTTGTCGCTATGATCGGAAAGACGTTCTCATTTTGGGAAATGCAGAGCGATAGAGGTTATTAATTTGGTACAAATGCAGATGGATCACTTTAGAGACAGTGTGGAATTAAAAATCACAAGGCATTCTGCTTTGTTTATTTAGTATAGAGTGAGGGCTGGACCAGGCCACATCTACAGGGACTGAGGCAGATGAGGACTGAATGGCCGAAGTGTTTCAGGGTAAACACTATAAAAATAAACGAATGAGCAAACTAATAGAATGTGATAGACAGGATGCCAAGTAATTACTATAAATGCTTTGCCCTTTTTTTTTCTCTTTTTGTCAGAGACCCAGAAAGGACTTTAACCTCTGGGTCTATTAATCTGGTTTCTATCACCAAGCAGGGTTAGTGGCACTTTATGTCCTAAATCATAAATGTCTGATTTGCCCTTGGTGTGTTTTAGTAATTTTGTTTTCTTTCTATTGATATTTATTATCTCATTTTAAAAAGGGAAAAATATACAGATTGGTGATACCATACCCTGGTATCTGTGACCTTGAGAATGTCACCAGCAGGTGAGAATTTTACCATGTGGGAATCCCTCGAATTCTAGGAGGGCCGATAGATAGCACTGAGCTCTGCTCCCTATAAAGTTCAGGAAGGGCTCTGAACTCTGGACTCCAGGAAAGCCTTGAGCATGAGGTTGATCCTGTTATTGGGTGCCCTGTTTGGGCATGTCTACTGTCAAGAAACATTTGTGGGGTAAGTGACACTTTCTAGCGTTTACCTGACTTTTACTTACCTGGTTCATGAAGCTGGAAAGTTGGTTCTGCATTCAGTGTTTTCAGAGTTCTGTTAGATTGTGTGTGTGTGTGTGTGTGTGTGTGTGTGTGTGTGTGTGTGTGGGAGTGTACGTGTGTGTAGGTATATATGTATGTATGTGTGTGTGTGCATGTGTGTGGTGTTTGTGCATGTGTGTGTGTGCATGTGTGTGTGTGCATGTGTATGTGTGCGCGCGTGTGTGTATGTGTGTGCATGTGTGTATAGTATGTGCGCATGTGTGTGTGTGTGCATGTGTGTATAGTATGTGCGCATGTGTGTGTGTGTGCATGTGTGTATGGTGTGTGTGTGTGTGTATGGTGTGTGTGTGTGTGTGTGTGTGTGTGTGTGTGTGTGTATGTGTGTGTTTGTATGTATGTGGGGGTAGTGGGAAAAACAGGAGTTGGTAAAAGAAAGTATGATTGACCATGGAAGGAGGAAATGAGTGGAAATAGTCTAAAGTCAAAACAGAGACCTTTTGTTTGGGAATAAAGGATAGGGTTGCAGTTTGGTACAGTTACAGTCTGTGGTGGCCTGCACTGTGTAGAGGACAGAGGAAAAGCTAGGGATTTTGTTATGATAGAGAAATGTGAATGGTAGTGCCTTAGCGCTACTGGTGCCTGTGGGAACTAGCAGGCTCTGTGACTGGAGAGCAAGGATAGTACCTGTGTGAAGTTAGCTTAAGTTTCAGCTGGGAGTTCCTTCATTGGCTATGTGAGAATGGTCTTAAATATAGGGCAGCCTGTTTTGTTTTGGTTTGGGGGAAGGATTCTGTGAGATATGTCCTGTTCCTCTTTCTTTCCCATGGCTCTAGAGGACATTTTAGTGGGATGTGACAGGAATGACCTCCATTTTGTAAAAATGAATTTCCACAAGACTGACCTTGCTCATGTGCCTCCAGTGGTCAGAGTGTAGGGCTGATCGGCAGCAGGGGAGAGCTGTTGCTATACTTGACTCAGGTGTCACAGTAAGTGCCCCTCTGCCACCCATTTCCAATCTCTCTGGGCTCTATCCTTGCTGTCAGCCTTTGTCCTCCAGTCTTCAGAGGACTTGGACACCCAGGGCTGTAGGTGGCAGCTAATATCTCACCTGGCTTTAGGGCTTATCTTTGCTCTGAAATGCTTGGCTTCTACTGTTTGTTTTTGAGACAGGCTCTCACTTTAGCCCTGGCTGTCCCCACACACCGCCCCCCGCAGTCTCCCTCCCAATCCCCTCATACCCTCCCCCGAACTTGTAGTGTTTCTTCTGCATTTCCCCCCCAATTGCCAGGCTTCTAGGTGGGAGCCCCCCACATCAGTCCTGGCTCCACAGTTCCACAGTTCTGTAAGGAGCATATTCTAAAGGAATTAACGGAGCAGTCTAACAAATTTGCTTCATGAAAATATCCAGCCATTAAATCTGAAAATCAGAGAGTTAAATGAACTTTCGGGTTTTTAGACCGTTGACAATGTATGCATTAGAAATCTATGAAGGATTTCTTTTTTTTTTTTTTTAGTCACACTCCTCCCATTTTGACTGAGCACTAACTCCAGGGCCTGCTGCTCTTAGAACACACATACCAGGAAATATTCGTCTAATGTGTTACTTTTCCCAGCACCTCATTTTAAAGGAGAGTTCCTGGGAGTTCATGCATTAACTAAAAGCAATGAGACCCAAATGGAGGAGTTTCCAGACCACTTCTGGCAGATGGACACTTGCAGGCAGAAGGGTCTGGACAAGCTTGCATCCTGCCACTTGTGTGTTACACTAGCGTGCACTGGAAACTGTGGGTCTGGCATCTCAAGGTCTGGCTTCTGATCCTTCACCCTTCTACCAAGACTCTTTGCATCCCCCCCTTCCAATGAACCGGAAGTCGGCCTGCTTAGAAAACAGAGAAAGAAAAGGCTCCGTTACTAAGCAAAAGGCTCTTCCATCCAAACTCTTTTCTAACAGCAAGCTTGCCAGTTTGGGGATTTCTCCTTGCTGCCATGATACCATTTTCTCCTTAGAGCCTATGTATGCTTGTACGTGTATGCTTGTGTATTTGCATATCCTACACCATTTGATTTGCCTGGGCCTTGATTTTTGCTAACTGTGCCCGGAGTTTGTTTATATCATGAAACCTGGAGATGGTACCATGTTATAGTTTCAGTCACAAACTGAAACAAAGAACAACCAAAACAAGTGAGAGAAAAACCAAACAAACAAAAAACCAAAACCCTAGAAAACTTTACATCTCCCCAGATGTGGCTCTCATTCTGTCTCCAAGAACCAAATTAATTATTTTCCTTTCCCTCTTTCTTTCTCTCTTACTTTTTTCTCCCTCCTTGAAAAGCAGGAACAGACACGTTTTAAAAGCCAGTGCTTTATGAACAGCAGGCGTTGTTTGACAAATACTCATTAGCTCAAGGAAAGGAAACTTTAATGGCAAGCTTCCTGCTAGCAGCAGGTACACTTCTTAATTATTATTTAGATAACATTTCCTTGGAGGAAATAAAGCCGTTTGATCACCTCCCTGTTCTGGGGATGTGGGTCAGTATACAATTTATTAGCTTCTGGCTTGTGAAAGAGATTATTGACTGTTGCATCCATCTCCTCCACCAAGAGGCTGGTGGGAGCAGAAGGCAACAGGAAACAGTGAACAAGCTTTGCATTTAAGGTCATGCCTGTGATTAATATTTCTCAGAGACCAAGTCCTTGAGATCATCCCAAGTAATGAGGAGCAACTTAAAATTCTGGTGCAATTGGAGACTGAAGAGCATCTGCAGGTATTTGTCCCTAGCATCAACTTTTACTCCTCCAGTAAGTAAAGTCAGCATGACTGACATCTATTTTGGAGTACAGTTTGACTCCTTTTAGGTAATGTGGGATGCTGACTCTTGGAGGTTGGGTTCCAAAAAAATCTGAACTTTAGTCCCAACTATATGGCTCTGAGCAGATGGCCTTCTCCCCCTGTGAGAAGGATCAGAAAATTGAGGAGAAATATACCATTCTTCTACATGTCTCATACTGAGAGAATAAAAAAAGGATGGGCGTTGTGAAAGCTACTTTGAAATGCTGCTGAACACCTTTAATTCATTATTTCCCTTCTCAAATAATTTATGGCATTAATATCCCATGATGAAATGAATTGGACTACTTGAGTGCCAGATTGATCTTATTTTCTAAGGCCTCCCATAATTTAAGATCATCTGTTCCTTTGCCAGTTTTAATATGTAGCCATGGGATGTGTGTGTTAAGAAGGTAGCATATTTGCTGATGCCTGGATACAGAGAAACTCTTGTTGCTTTATAATAGTGATTCCAGAGTGATTCTGATTTTGTAGACTCAAACTAGGTAGTGTTGCATTATTGAAAACCATCAGGGTACAACTCTCTATTTCTCCCAGAATGATTCAGTCGTTACCTTGACTTGGCCCTTTATTCCTTTCAGCTTGATTTTTGGAAATCACCCACCATCCCCAGGCAGGCAGTCCATGTCCGAGTTCCTTTTGTCAACATCCAGGCGGTCAAAGTTTTCCTAGAGTCCCAGGGGATTGCTTATTCCATCATGCTCGAAGATGTTCAAGTAAGTATGGCAGAGGCCTGTTAACACCCCCCCACTTCCCCCCCACTACCCCCCCTCTGCCAGGAAAGGAACCTGTAAGCTTCACATGGGTCCCCCATCAGTCAGTGTGAATTACTGCAGGGTAGCAGGAGGAGCGTCTCCTGTCCCTTTTCGCATTTCATGTAAATGGAAGAAAAGCAATCTGTGATTCGATTAGTTTTTAATTAGAGTTTAACTCAGAAAGGCAGTTGAGCCAGCCACAAGACGTCCTGAAAGCCCTCTAAGTACTGTCACCCTCTGCCTGCAGCTGCTGCCTGGCTCCCAGCCCACCCATAGCTGATCCCTTTTCAGAGTGCTACCATGGTAAGAGAGGTGCCTCACCCAGAGCCTATGGACAAGATACACACACAATGAGGAAAGCTTGGTACTGGGGATCAAGTGTCCTCACTTCATTAACACCACCAGACTGAATGCGTTGCAGGCAACTAATTATAGAATTGTTTTCTCTCAGGTTCTGTTGGATCAAGAGCGTGAAGAAATGCTATCCAATCAGCGGAAAGAGCGCAGTGGTAACTTCAACTTTGGGGCCTACCATACCTTGGACGAGGTAGGCATTTCAGGAACAGGATCAGAGGAGCAAGTCCCTCTTTTCCCTGAGGACAAGGCTACTTCCACGTGCTGATCTGATAACCTGGATGTTACGTTCCTTTTACCTCCTAGCTTCTTAAAAGTTTCCCTCAGATTTCCTGGGCAGTGCCTGCTTAATGCAGGGACTGAAGTTGACTTGTCCATCCCAATAGCCACGTAGTTAGTTTGGAGGTGCCCAGAAGGTTTAAGTGAGTCTGCAAATAGCTCTTTCCCACTCTTCCCACAACACTGCTTTGCTGATTTTGAAGCAAAGGGCGACCATTAACTAAGGTCTTGAATGTATTGGGCCTCTTGCAGTCTGCCGCACCCTCTGTGTGTGTACCGGCGGCTCCAAAACTGCACATTGATCCAAGGTCACGGTGGTAAAGTCAGTCTCTGCTTTTCTGGGTCTCATTCCTTTCTTTCTCCGTTTGGGCCATGTGCTGCTATGTAGCTTCATGGACAGCACTGCACTTACTAATGTGACAGCCTTTCTGGGAGCTGGGACAGATCTATTTATCTGCATGGTCTGACTGGGGGTAAAACACAGAACATGAGAGTAAGAGGAACACTAAGTCTCCAAATAAAGAAGTTTAAAATGTATTGCTGTAATTTATTTAGTGGCAAGAGCTATTTAAAACGATTTGGGGGCAAAATATGACTTGAATGGATTTGTTTCTTTGCCTCACTATACCAGTGTGATTGAACATGGAGCAATGTCACCTGTGTAATATATACAATATATTGTGTCTTATCACCTTCTTAAAATCATCCACCCCCCCCCAGGAAAAAAGTGTCTTAGTTGGGCTAGAAGAAAAAATGAGAAAAGCATGCTCTCCCTAACTTGCCCATCTAACAAAAGGTGTTTGTGACAGCAAATGCTGGCAACAGCTGGATACTGTTTTCAGGTCTCCGACTCTGTAATGGTCGCAGCCTGGATAAGTGGAGAACGTACAGAATCTCAATGAGCCTTCAAAATTGGGGTTCCTGATAGCCAGTGGCTGGAGGGTGTCCATTGTCTCGGGGCCTGCACTAGTGCAGCTGTATTTTGTAGCGAGAGCCACCCACATGTCTTTTGGTGCCACTGCGGTTTACTGAGGGCGAAAGGTTTCCTTGCTAGATAGGGTCTAAAGGGAGAGAAAGAAAGAAAGAAAGAAAGAAAGAAAGAAAGAAAGAAAGAAAGAAAGAAAGAAAGAAAGAAAGAAAGGAAGGAAGGAAGGAAGGAAGGAAGGAAAGAGCCACAGGCAAACCAGATAAGTGCCATTTTACTTTGAACAGAACTGGAAAGAACCAGCTCTGCTGCGGCAAGATGGCTTCTCTTTTTCAGAGTGACTCATCATCCCGGCGGCGATGGCTTGCAGCCGCCCGCAGCCACAGCCGGAATGCGGAGAGGCCGGGGGATGGAGGGGCGAGAAGACCCTATTAGCTGTATTCGCTCGGTCGCTAAATTACATATGCCTGTTTATCATTTGAACCTTTCAGATTTACCAAGAAATGGATAACCTCGTGGCTGAGCACCCTGGTCTAGTGAGCAAAGTGAATATAGGTTCATCTTTTGAAAATCGGCCCATGAATGTGCTCAAGGTATAAAAGGGGTAGAGACTTTTGTTTCCCATCTCTCGACGCTTCTAGAATCCCGCTCCTCCCGGCTCGGCTTGCAAAGCAGCCCCCCCCCCTCTTTTTCCCCCTTCCTAACCGGTCTTTGCTGGTTTTGAGCATCCCACCGCCGCCCGCCCTCCCCCCCCCTTTTTTCTTTTCTTTTTTCTCTTTTCCTGCACGCTGACGCAGGTCTGCAGGAGAGAATTAATGCTCTTGTCCTGATAGATGCGCTCGCGGGAAGCCGGGCCGAGTGCGCCAATTGGAGCCGAGAAGGAGAGGCTGCAGGCGCGGGGGAGGGGAAGGCGAGCATTGGGAAATTAATCGATGTGGGAGTTCTTTGCGGATTTTTCTTTTCCTCTCTCTTTTCTTTTAAAGCCTGCTTAAAAACAAAACAAAACAAAAGCTCCTAGTAACTGACTGAACCACCCTTAAAAACAAAATAGTTTTTCAGTGTGCTGAGGATGACAGACAACTAAATACAAAGGTAATGCCCTGGAATGAAGGCATTTTTTAAAAAAAGGTGATAGTTGAAAAACATGTTCGCTGCTACTGTCACCGCTAACAGTCTTCGGGTTGATAGTTTCAAGCATTTGCACTTTGTTCCTAGAAAGAGTGTGTTAAGGGGTGTGTGTGTGGGGGGGGAGGTAATGTCACAACGTTCTACTAAATTTGGAAACTTTGTGGCTAGGAACCGACTGACTAACTGGGACAGATGGACTTCCAGAGCCGTTTCCCCAAGCTGGCCTGGGAGGGGTAGTTAGCCTACTGCAGGACGCTGGCCTGGGAATGCTTACTGCCCTTCTCTTTCCAGTTCTTTACCTACCTCTGAGTTAGAGAACCCCAAATTCTTCCCTGCCTTGGATTTTCCTGGCCTTCGATTTTCCAAGGGGTTTGGTGGTTGAGAGGTTTGTTTGTTTGTTTGTTTTAAGTTCCCTGCTTTATTACATCTTAGCCTTTTGAAGGAAAAGGCTCAACACATTTTCACTAAAACTAGCCCAAACCCGAGAAATGTAAAAAAAAAAAAAAAAAAAAATTTTTTTTTTAGCAAGAATTTGCATTTCTCATTTACCTTAATCTGTTGTGCTTAGGGTGCTGCACAGAGATAGAAGCTGGTGGTACAAAAATAATCTTTTCCTCTCTATTTACTGATCCGATTGGCAAGGCCACTGGTCCAAATAACCCGGCCACTTAGATGATAAACTCTGGTGCACGGTGGGGGCTTGCTGTCCTCTCATTAAGGACTGGGAACGCTTTGATGAGATTCTTAGAACTAAAATAATATAATCCATGCATAAACACTGGGAAACAGAGGAGCCAACCAACCAACAAGGAGGCAAGGAATATCTCTGGCAGCTCTAATTTCACAATTACAGGATGATAGCCGTAACTATTTTTTCATTCTTGTCCGTTCCTCGCGCCCTCATACCTTTGTTCCCATGCTCACTCCCACGTGAACTGGTTTTTTAAATGAGAATGACACACTACCCAAAACCCGTTTCTTCCTCAGCTGACAACACGTGAGCGTATTTTCATGACATTATCTGTGATAATTTTTTTACAAACATCAAGGGAGGAAAAATTTGCTTTGCTTGTTAATCTGCATTTAAGCTTTCATTAAAAGAAAGGGACCAAACAAACCGAGAGAAGAAACAAGCCGGTGTCCCCGGTCCATCTCCTCTTGTTCTCTTAATCTGTCCAAGAGCAGAAAGGGGACAGAGAGAGACGCCGCCGGGGGAGAGGGGCCTTTGACTGGGGGGAAGGTATCTCCACTGCTGTGCTGTGTGCTATGCTTGTTTTACAGTTCAGCACCGGAGGAGGAGACAAGCCAGCCATCTGGCTCGATGCGGGCATCCACGCTCGAGAGTGGGTTACACAAGCTACTGCACTGTGGACAGCAAATAAGGTCATTTTGCTTAAAGCTCTTCACATATTTTGTCCTGTGGGAGTTAGGCTCATTAAATAAACACACACTGTGCCGGTCGGTGGGCCTGATTACAAGCACTCTCAAGCAAGTCCTTCCCTTACAACACCGGCAGGCAGAATCAGCCAAGCCTTTTCTTTGGCTCACCCCATCTAGGGTATTGTCCCTGGGGACCCCCAGTTAAAAACACAGCAAGCCAGACAATTGAAAAGGGTGGCCAGCAAGGCCTCCTCTGGGTGTCGAGTTTCAGTGTAGGACCATGAGAGAAGGCTAATACTTTGAGGGACTCTCCTATTTAAATCTTCAGAGAGTGGATGGAAATAGGTGCAAAAAGACTTTGCTTTGACCGAGCTGAGGGTGTCTGGGTCTTTCTGAATATTGCCCAGATCTGATTCTGAAGTTGGGATGCAGCGGTCTCTCTCTCCCACAAGATCCTTGTCACAAGGGTCAGGACAATGATGCTGGGTGTGAACTGGGCTGCTATTTCTTAAGTAATTCCGAAATGACACACTATAAATCAGAATGTTAATTCATGAGCAAAGGAAATCAATCCACATCAGATCATTCAAGCGTGTGCAACCATGTGCATGCCGACTGATACATTTTTCCCTTCAATTAAAATGCGGTTACCTTTAGGGTATTATGAAATGGATATTTAACAGTTGAATAGTAATGCCCTAGGATGGCTGAGCACAGGAAATGAATAAATTTTAATCCAACAGAAACTTCAACTCTCCTGCAATTGGTGGCAGTCAAAATATAATTCCCCAAATGGAATTTAACTGCTTCTCCATACCTTTAGCAACATCCTGGCATATTTAAGTAATCTGATGTTGGTCTCGAGTTCTTTTGGAAAGTCATCCCATGGGAGGATTAAGAAATATTAAGTTTTTGTAATTTGGCTCATAGATCCAAATAAACCACACATACTATCGCAAAAAGTGTCACTGCAAATAACAGGGCAAGAGTGTTGCTATTGTAATAGATAGGTGATAACTGTCATTTATCTAATATAAGAAAATTATTGTCACCGGAAAGAGACGTTATAGACACTGGTGTATTAAGCTGCAGGAGACTGTTCTGCAAGGGATTTGGAAGTTTCCCATTGATTAACAATGGCCCCTAATTTGTGTTTGGAAAAAACAAACAAAACAAAACCAAACCACAAAAACACAGTGTCATAGTATTTTGTAGTGTGTTTTCTGGCAAAAAGGGGTTTGCAACACTGAAAACTCTGTCTGTACCCAGCTTGCTTCTGATTATGGAACTGATCCATCCATCACTTCCCTTCTGGATACTCTCGATATCTTCCTGCTACCTGTCACAAACCCTGATGGATATGTGTTCTCCCAAACTACTGTAAGCTGCTTAATTTTTTTATTTTATTTGTTGTTGTTTTGTGTTTTGTTTTTTTTTTTTTTTTTTCATCCATAAGACTTAAGAGATGTAGGAACCTGGAAAATCAAACAAAAGTAATGGTTCTGGTCTTGATTTACTCTAAGCAGAATGCCTTGAAATGAGGCACAGGGGAAGTGTTTGTAATCACTTCTTATTCTGACACTCAGCTTATTTCAGCTGTGATGCTGGACTATTAGAGAGCTGTGTTCACAGTGAGTCACCTAGGAGACTTGTCCCAATTATCTCTGAGATGTGTGTGCGTGTCTGTGTGTGTGTGTGTGGGGGGTGCATGTGACTGATAGAAAAGAGGAGGCAGGTATTACCTGCTGACAATTAGATTGCAACAAGATTTAAGTAGGCAGCACAATTCATCCTAGCATTTTTACTCATAATTTGTCAAAGAAATCCTTTGTAACATCACTGAAAGGAGTTATGTAGGCTCCCTCCCCATAAGATACCATGGCAAAAACACCACTGTGGCATTGTGACCTCAGGTACATTCAGAATGATTCAGAGTTTCAATTTATTCTTGTAGAGAGCAGATAACCATGGCAATGACGGCAGCATTTTCAAAGAGACGTACATTCTCTACGAAAAGCCCGATATACGGCATGAATATAGGGTCCACAGACAAGCCAGAGAAATGCTGCCTCTGATCTCTCAGAGGTTCTTAAAAAACAGTTAAACATCAAACACCTTTGGCAATCCTATAGTAAGGTTACCGATTTATCCCCATATTTCCCCAAATTATTCTCTCAGAAATTTCATCTCTTTCCCTTTTTGTTGTGGTAGTGGCTAGCATTTAACAGAGCCGCGTTTTATGAACATGGTTTGGCAGGCGTTATTTGAGAGAGGAAATACATAAAGTGAACCCTGTGAAGGGGACCATTTGACAGCCGTGGGCAAAAAGAAATACCACGCAGTTCTGAATGTGGGGAGCAAGGGAAAGGGGCCCTCGGGGAAAGGGATCTGCTGACCAGAGGAAATGACCATCTTTTTCTCCCCCATATTCGTATTCGGTTGGATTTTTAAAGAATCGCATGTGGCGAAAGACCCGGTCTAAACTGTCTGGAAGCTTCTGTGTTGGTGTGGATCCTAATCGGAACTGGGATGCAAATTTCGGAGGTGAGCACAGGGTGTTGTCCCCAGGGAGGGTCAGACTGCAGTCTGGGCGACTGACTGGTTTGCAGGGGCTCTGCAGTGCCCGCAGCCTGTTCAGTCCACTTAGGATTCCAGTCATTTAAAAACCTTTGAAACACTTCACTGAATCCTCTCCTTTCACGGGAGGGAGTGCACCACTGTCACAGCTCCAGGCAGCATTGAATATGGTTTGCTTTGCATCTTGGTGTCCCTGCAGGCTGTAGCACACAGTTCAGCCTCAGAGCTGAAGAAGCCAGGCTTTGCACAATGGCGGCAGCTCAGGAAGCGCCGAACCAACCGCTAGAGGGGGTTAGGCTCTATTAGGAAGACAAGCATTACATCATCTGGTAGATGCTTCGAGAAGGAAAACTTACACAAAAAAAGTACAAACGGAATTAAAAAATGGATTTTTGAAACAGAGTCAAAGATAGCACATTAGGTTGCTCATCTGGTTTTGTTGACTGCGTTTTTTCTGTTTGCAGGTCCACTGGCAAGCTGGTTGGGGGTCCTTTCATGCTCTTAGGCACCAGTTAAGCCTCTGTTTCACTAATGGCAGAGTTGAAATTTGTTGTTTTTCCCACTAACTTCCAATAACAGTATATTAGTTATTTTTTTAATTGATGTGACCGAATACTCGACAAACTGTATCTCAAGGGAAGAAGGGCTTCTTTTGGCTATACATTGAAGGAACATTCCATCATGGCAGTGGTTGTAAGGGCATGGAGAATGTGGGTGCATTGTGTCCTGGTCAGTAAGCAGACAAAGATGAGTGCTGGGACCCAGCAGGCTCCCCCTCTTTTTCCTTTTGTATTCACCCCGTACCCCAGCCTCTGGGGCTGTGTGCCACTCACATTCAGGATGCAGAGTGGGTTTTCTCTCCTCGGTTGAATGTCTCTGGAAAGACCTCAGGACCTCCCAGAGGTCTATTTCCTAGGTGTTCCAAATCCAGTTAAATTGACAATGCAGATTAAGCACTGCAAACACTGGCTGGGCACTCTGTCTTTTTCCTAATACCTGGCACAGCATCTGCAACACAGAGAGCGATCATTAAATATTTGTAAACCAAATGAATTATCGGGAGTTACAGGACCCACTAGGGAAATGCGATGGGACATGCATGAGTGATAACTTCCTTCATTGCTTTAACAATTTATTATTCTTATTATTTTGTGCATAGGAGACAAAAATAATCAGAGCACCGGAGCCCGAATACTGAGCCATATCCAGTAATTTGATGGCACTTCCCCCTCGGAAGTGTTATTTCTTAAATAGTCTTAGCGTAAGGTGGCAGAGGTTACATTTTCGTGGGTTTTGCTCAGTTCAGTTGGAGAGCGTGGAAATCTCAGCCCCCACCTGCTCCCCAAGGGAGTCTCAAGCATTTGCAGCCCTGCCAGGCCTGCAGTGACCCCCATTTCAGATTTCTTGAGCAACTCTAGCTGCCTAGAGGATCAAGGCCAAAGGTGCCCCTGGCAAATGTCGTGATTTCTTTAGGGCAGAAAGAAGGTCAGAGGTTGCTCACATTTGTGGCTTTGTAGACACACAGAAACCTCTGCTCCCAGACTCTACAATTCGGGAGAGGTCCTGGAAAAGGAACTTACAGAACTCCCATCCAGTTCGGGAGCTCTTCTTCCAGAAACTTCCACAGAGGGGAGACGGCCTCCTCTGAGAGCTCTTTCTGCTGTAGAGGAGCCAGCTTTTAAAGGAAGAATGTGTCCAGGATGAGTCCCGATAGGTGTCCTGACCGTGCCCTCAGAGGAGGAGGCTTGATCTGACACAAGGGTGGGCTTTCTCTGGTCTCCCCAGGAGGGACTTATTCATGAACATGGCAACCTCGGCCCTGCAGTGTCCTCTTGGTCCTAACTGGGTGTCTTCCCATCCCACCAGGACCTGGAGCCAGTAGCAACCCTTGCTCTGACTCATACCACGGACCCAAGGCCAACTCGGAAGTTGAAGTGCAGTCCATAGTGGATTTCATCAAGAGTCACGGGAGAGTGAAAGCTTTCCTCACCCTCCACAGCTACTCCCAGCTCCTCATGTTCCCCTATGGCTATAAATGCACCAAGTCAGAGAGCTTTGCTGAGCTGGTGAGTTCCGTCACTGCGGCTTTGAGTTCAACAAGCACACCTGCTGGGTGGATGGGTTAAGCTTCAATCCTAAAGTTAGGTACCGAGGCAGAGGAGTGCTAGTGGCTGGTTATGAAGGATATGAGACATACACCCATCGTAAATTGAGTTTCTTTGGCAAATAGAATCCATAAAAATTACTGTTACCTTAACATAGATGATCCAAGAATCTGCTTTTTTTTTTTTTTTTTTTTTTTTTTTTCTTTTTGAGGCAGGGTCTTACTTCAGGTAGCTTAGTCCAGGCTGGCTCTAAAATTACAAAGTTCTGATCCCCCTGTCTGCCTCTGCCTCTTGAGTGCTTAGGTTACAGGCGTGAACCACCGTGACTGGCTTTAGGAGCCTGCCATCACCATTAACTCCCAGTGTATGCTTCCTAATCAGCTACCTGGATGTGGACTTGGTGTTCTTGGACCGCTAGAGAGATGCTGTGCTAGGCAGTGCAGGGCCCTGTTACTCACTTAGGGCCTTTGGCTCTGTGACCGGATGTGACAATGCATTGGTAGAGGATGTGTGCTTAAAATGCCTTCTTCCCTAACTCAGTTCCTTCTGCCATCTTTCCCACTTGAGAAATAAACAGATCGGCTGCAGCCTTGGGTCAGATGGTAGCATCTCAGGAAGCTGTTCACAATTGAGCAACAGTATTATTCCCAGATGTAAAGAATGTGCAAATATTTCCAATTTGGCTTTTAGGCTTGATTTTGAAACCCATCAGCTGGGATAAGCCTGGAATTGAGACCTTTTGAACAATTTACCTTCACATAGATTTTTGTCAGCAGCCGCAGGCTGCCATAGAACAGATAACTCCAGTCCAAATGTATCTTCATCTCATCAGTTGGACTTTAGACTTGTTAGGGCAGTTTTCAAGGTTGAAGGGGACCTTCTTACCAAAGTCACATCTTGGGGAAAATGTCAGGGTTGAAAGGAACCTAAATGTACTCCCTGCTCCCATTAAAAACAAAATTAAATATGTATATATTTAAATTAAAAATTAGTATATAAAGTATAAGGTTTCATTATGACGTTGAAGAAATTGTTTCGGTTGATTCTTGCTCCCACATTCTTCCCCATCCCTCTCCTTTCCATCGCTGTCTTCTACCACTGTTCCTCCTTTCCCCTTTCCCAGTACATGTCTTTCCCCCACCCCCACAAGCCTTCCAAAGCACCTGTTTCCCTCTTGAGGCCTCGTCTCTACTTTCAAGGCCTACATGTACCCCTCGATAACCTTCAGCTGTCTAGATCCTGTGCTCGAGCATGTGTGAGATAGCTACATAACTTGCAGCCTAGAGCTGGTCCCTCTGCTTTCAAGGGAGCCTGTTCCGCGCTGGGGAGAGGGCTGAGTGTTAGCGCTTTCTCTTTCTGCTGCTGTTGTCTTCCAGCCCCGCTTTATCATCTGGCTATATTGACGAAGTCTGCTCTTTTTGGGAGATGGATCTATGACTTACTTAGTAACCAGAAGGCCACTTCTCCTGGGTCTTCCCTTACTGCATCCCTCCTCCAAGCTATCGTGATTCCGTTAGGGACTTACAATATGGTAGCCGCCAAAGTGAACATAAAGCCTGTGTTTCGGGCTAACGGGCACGGAGCAGAGTGTGGCTGTGACTTCGACCCCAATCCCACCCTCCAGTGTCCTCTGAGGGCGCAGTTGCAGGGGTGCAGCCGAGGGTCACCTCAGCTCTTTGGCAGTTGCACTGAGCTGTTGATTCCTGCTGGGCTCATTGACAACTGAAACCCCCAGGCTCCCAGAGGCTCCAGCTGAGCCAGGTTTCCCCATCTGGTATTTGTACAGTTGTTTTCCTGGACCCAAGTTCAGGACCTTACATTTATCCTTAGCAAGGACAGTAAAGCCTCAATCAGTCAAAATTGGAACCCTTGAGTAATGGAAAATATGTTGCTGAGCTCTGCTTCTTGGCAAAAGAGACAATCAGGGAAATAAGCCAGTGTAGGGATCAACTTGGAGGGGAAAAAAAAAAAACCTAACTTCCCAGGTACACCCTGAATCAGTTCATTTATATTCTCTTTAGGTCCCTTAAGCCCACTCAGCTTTTTTCTTTTCTTCTCTTCTCTTTTCTTCTCTTTTCTTTTCTTTTCTTTTCTTTTCTTTCTTTCTTTCTTTCTTTCTTTCTTTCTTTCTTTCTTTCTTTCTTTCTTTCCTTTTTTGAGACAGGGTTTTTCTGTGTAGCTCTGGCTGTTCTGGAACTCACTCTGTGGACCAGGCTGGCTTCCATAATATCACAGAGATCCGCCTGCCTCTGCCTCCCAAGTGCTGGATTAAAGGCATGCACCACCACCACCACCACCTGGCCAGCTCATTTTCTAGAAAATTTAGAACTACATCTGTTTACTTTGTGTGTGTGTGTGTGTGTGTGTGTGTGTGTGTGTGTGTGTGTGTAAGTCAGGGAACAACTTGCAAGAGTTGGTTCTCTTCCTGTGCCGTGAGGGTCACAGGGATTGAGTTCAGGTTCTCAGGCTTGGCCACAAACACCTTCTGGGTACCCACCCAGTCAGTGGTTTCCCTGGCCACCCATACTATTGTCACTAAGGTTTCTGAACAAGGAGAGCTAGTGGCAAGACGGTGAAGCTGGAGCATCGTGAACACCCGGGTGATGAAAAGATAACTACATCATGCTGCATGTTTGAAGGCAGGGGAACAGATGTGCATTTACTTTCTAGTGAAATGGTTGAGAGCACAGGAATAGGGTACTCCTGGGTCAGACAGTGAAGGAATCTACTTAACCAGGCCTGCCCAGTCTGCGTTCTTCTACCGGTTTCCCAAGAGACAAGTTTCATCCACTCACTTTTCCTTCTAGGATGAAGTGGCCAAAAAGGCTGCCCAGTCTTTGAAAAGACTGCATGGTACCAGTTACAAAGTGGGGCCAATCTGTTCCGTCATCTGTAAGTATCTAATTTGCTCAAAGTTTGTAGGAATGACCTACTAAGAGGGAAAATACCATTTAGACTTGGGCTAATGATTTTAAATGTCCTCATGTGAAAGGGGGAAGTCCTTCACACACAGAACCCAGCCCTACCTGTTCTCCCTCAGTAGGTCTGGGCTCCTCATCAAATATTTATTATGTGATAATGAAGGGCTTCCTGGATGCATTAGTTTTGTGCTGTCTCCTAAGTTTGTCCAGGACCTTACATCTCAATGCTGTTATGAACCTTTCTCAGAACTTACTCCAAAGCTCATGCTCTTTTATTAATCTTCCCTTTCTTGGCTAAGAGGGGCCTTGGCTAAGTAAGACTCCTGTCTTGAACTATTTGTGGGGGAAAGATTGACATGGCTCCTTTAAGAGAACCTGATTAGGGACTGGGGAGTTTAGTGGTAGAACAAGTGCTTTGTTAGCATGTGCAGGGTCCTGAGTTCAAAAGCCCTGGATTCAGTTTTCTGTATGAAGAACTCAAAAGCAAGCCCAATAGCAACAACAGGAAACCCCTGGGTGGTTCAATGGAAAGTTGCTGTGGCAGGCCCCTGTCAGCACAGAATGGGGACAAGAGGAAGGAGATGAGGCAGGTACACATCTAGAAGTTTGCTGTCAGACTTTGTGAAGCTCTTCTGCCTTCCAGTGGGTGCTAGGAGAGGTCTCAGTGCACCCTGAACTCTGAATAACTTAAATGCCCCTTCCTTATAGATAAAGTTAGAAACTCGAAGCTACAGAGTGGGTGTCCATTTTTACAATGCTCCTGTGCCCAAAGGTCCTTCAGAGACTAGTAAAGGACATTCATTCTATTCAACAGGTCTCATTAACCACCTGCCATGTGCTGAGCATGGTGCCAAGTATGGAGATCCAAGAGATCTACCCAGAAGTCAATTGCACTGTGTGTGTGTGTGTGTGTGTGTGTGTGTGTGTGTGTGTGTGTGTGTTTGTGTGTGTGTGTGTGTACATGGAGGTCAGAAGACATCTCATGGGAATCAATTCTTTCCACCTTCTGTGTTCCTGGGGTCAAACTCAAATCATCTGGCTTGCAACAAGTGATGAACCATCTTGCCTGCTCAGAGGCCATACTTATGAGGGATGGAATATTAGTGTATATGTGCATGGTTCAAGATTCATAAAACTGAGCTGGGGGATTTAATGCTCTGGAGAAACTTCCCATAGGCAGAAAGTAGGGCTTTAAAGAGTGGCCACTGCATAGCTAAAGAAGGGACAAAGGACTAGATATCCCAACTAGTCAGATCCAAGGGTACTGAAGCATGAGAGTGCACGAAGGGCCCCGAGAACCACGAGCAAGTTTGCGGTTGCTGGGGCAACAGATATAGGGACGGAAGCAGGAAGGACATGGGCTTGGTGTGCTATGTGAAGACTTTTAATTCAAAGGATTCTGGAAGCCATTTGGAGTTTTCAGGAAAGCGGCTGGAGTATTAAGGGGAGGCTCAGTGGTGATTGACTGGAAGTAGATGCAGTCCCCAGCAGGAGTGGGAGGAGTTAGGGCTGGAGACAGTGGTCCAAGCTAGAACATGGCATGAGCACAGGCAGTATCTGGGACATACGGCCACCAGCCCCCTGTCCTTTACTGGGGAAGTGGAGAATTTCTTGCTGAAGGTTGTGCCACTCACTGAGAGGGACATTCTGTACCATGAAAGGGGATCATTGGAAAGAGCAAGGGTATGGCTGTAGAAATATTGAACTTGAAGTTCTGGTAGGGTTTGCAGCCTTCAGATGATGCTTCCTGAGAGTCTGTAGACAGGGGAGGGAGGGAGGGAGGGAGGGAGGGGAGGAGGGAGGGAGGGAGGAAGGGAGGGAGAGAGCTTGAGTAGGCAGACTTGTATGGAGAGGGTGGTAACAGCAATGCAGAAGGTATTTGGAGTGGGAAGAACCTTGATAGGAGAAAGGCAGTGGGGGGTCAGCAGAGGGGCCTTGGGTTTCAGAAGGCAGGGGAAAGAGCAATTATTAAAAACGAGACAGTGGATAAAATGATAAAGGCCATGTAAAGGTCAACGCACAAGGAATAACATTTTCCACTGAATTTTGTCACTAGTTCATTAGTGGCCTTAGCCAGAAAAGGTTCAGAAGAGTGGAAGAGGCTGTTCTTGTTTTTTAAGATACATGCACACACATAAATCTGTACGTGCATGATGATTGACACAACATCAATGCCAGGAGTGGGGAGGGTGCTGACAGGGAGTCAGCTGGAGCAAAGGGACCTGTTCTCCCATGCTTGGGTACTGATACAGCCACAGTAATGTGGGAGGTGAGCGAGTGTTTGTGGGAGTACACACTTGTCAGTTGCAGTTGTTTTTTTCTTCATTTGTTTGCTTTTCTGTTTTGGAGACTATGCGGAGCTGGCTGGCCTCAGACTCAACAGAGATCCACCTGCTTTTGCCTCCCACGTGCTGGGATTAAAGGCATTCGCCACCACTTCCAGGCCACTTGTGGCTGACTTTCTTTCTTTCTTTCTTTCTTTCTTTCTTTCTTTCTTTCTTTCTTTCTTTCTTTCTTCCTTCCTTCCTTCCTCCCTCCCTCCCTCCCTCCCTCCCCCCTCTCTCTCCCTCCCTCTCTCTCCCTTTCTTCCTTGCTTTCTCCTTCCTTCCTTTCCTCTTTCCTCCCTCCTCTCTTCTTTTTTGTGTGTGTTTTGAGACAGGGTTTCTCTGTGTAATAGCCGTAGCTGTCCTGGAACTCACTCTGTAGACCAGGCTGGCCTTGAACTCACAGAGATCTGCCTGCTTCTGCCACCTGAGTGCTGGTATTAAAGGCATGCACCACCACCCCCAGACCCTACTTGTGGCTTTCTTAATGGGAGTTTTATTAAATCCAAAATGCCTCATGGAAATGCAAAAAGTACTTCTGATGGTGTATAATCTGTCATGGAAGTTTCTCTTCTTAGACTTGGGCTTTTGGCTTTACTTTTTCTTCCTTCATTTATAATAGGAACGTGCTCTCTACTGATTGGGCCGTATCTCCAGCTCAGGGAACTAACCCTCCAGAGCTCCTGAGTATTGGCAACAGGCACAAAGAAGTGGACCTAACATTGGACCCTGATGACAAGTTTGAGAAGGGCATGCCTTTGTTTGGCAGCCTTGGGGTGGAGGCTGGAGTTTAGGATATCAGCAGAATGCCATCCTGGGTCCCTGAAGCCCCCATACATGTCCCACCCATTTCATCATAGTGGATTCGAGTTTTTCTTTTACCTTGTCTTGTAGACCCCGGAAGGCTGGCATTTAGCATATTTTTCTTGCTGAGGACACAGATATCAAAGATAGTTCCAGTAAGCAAATATCAGACACATACAGGCTTGCCATATGATCCCTTAGGACCTGGTCCTTCATTCATGCAACTCCCGACTGCAGGTCTGCCAGTGCTGCCTTGGGATCCTGCATTACCCAACCTGGAGAGGCACTGCCTCTAAGCACTAGTACTCTAGGAACTAGCTGAGTGACTGCCTCATGACTCAGGTTGGTGTGCAGCCCTGGGCCGAGCACCTGCTCTCCAGCGGTGGCCAGCTGCACATCTTTGGTAGGTGAGACATTTCCTGGGCAACTTCTTGCCTGCAAAGGGCTTTGAAGAGCCTCACATATTCACAAGAGTTAGAAGAGAATTAGGGGAAAGAATGTAACCCCGGGAGACAGAAACCTGGGTCTGAATTATAGTTCTGCTGCTTTGGAACCAAGTCATCTTGGGCCAGTTACTTACCCTCCCTTGTGTTTGTCCATCTGTAAAATGGCCTGTTGGGAGATTCAAAAGATAGTATGTGGAATGAAACTGCTCACTAACTCTCATGCTGGCTGGAGGCATGTTCCCCTCCATGTATCTCTGATCCTTGATGTGATCTAATTTGACCAGGTCCTACTCATTTATTGATAATGACAGTTATAATAATAACTCACACTCAGTTGATTTTATTTTTCACAGTGCTGGGGATCGAACATGTGACTCAGTGCATGTCAGGCAGGCGATAGTCCGTAATTGACATTTACTGAATGCTTGTTCTACATATGTGGTCTGATCTCAGTTTCTTTTTCTGTATAATGGGGAAAACTCTAGTTTTCCTCAGACTGAAATAGGCACAAAAGGAGACATTGAAGGCGAGTCTATCGAGCACAAACAAGTTCTGTAATTGTATGCTCTGTCTTTTCACATCTAGCTTCTCCTGCGGCTCATCATCCCCACCTGACACACGCCTCTTCTGGAACTCAGAGATAAGCTGGCTCGATTTAGATCACCAGCTAGTGATTTTCAGGGCCAGGATTCTCTCTGAAGCCTAGACTCTTTATCCTCTCTACACATCTTAGTAAGAACGGCTCTGCCAAAGGCACAAGATGGCCATTTTGGAACCCACGCAGATCCATTGAAGTCATTCAGTAACCAGTTAGTGTTTTTTGCTTGCTAGGTGCCGTGGTGGCTGTTGTGAGGGGAAAAAAAGCCACCAGGCATAGAAACTCCTGGGCTTTACAAGTTGAGCAGCCCAAATCTGAAGATGTCAAACTCAAAATGCTTCCTGCTCTAAAACTTTTCTCCTGGCAAGGGAAGGCCACGAGCGGAAAATTCCATATCTGATCTTACATGATAGGTTTGAGACAAAGCTCAGGTACACTAACAGTAATGGTAAAGTTATCTCTGAGCTATGAGTACATAAACTATATGTAAAACACAAATTAATTTTACCTTGAGATTAGGGTTCACCCCCAGGAGATCTTATTATGCCTATACAGATAGTCAAACATCTCAAAAAATGTGTGATTTAAAACACTTCTGCTCCTAATACTTTTGGTAACTCCTGATTCACAACATCAACCTCGAGCCAGCCCTGTAATAGCCTCCCTGGTCTTTGTCCTTAGGTACCTGGTGGCTTCCTCCAACCCTCTCCCAACCTGTCCTCCCTAGGAGGGGCCTCGTGGCCAGTCCATTGCTTAGCTTTCCAAGTCATAAATGCCTCAGGACTTTGTAGCCTAATGCCATCTTTATTCATCATGTGTCACCTCATCATGTGTCACCTCAGTGGCCAGGCTTAGCTCAGGTGCATATTACTGTACTGGCTTACCCATGATCCCCATCCCTGGGCATGTGATTTGACATCTCAGAGGACCTTGCTCCACCCTTGTGCTGAAAGTCCCCGAGGCCAGGGACCAAGTCACTCACTTGGTCTGTAATCCGTTCTATCCCACTGGAGAAAACAATGTGTGTTCCTTCTAAAGAAGGAAATGCCGTGGCCTCCCTAAGCTGAGGAAGATGACAATTAGGGCATCAAGCAAAGTTCCAAGTGGGTAAACAAAGTTGGAAGTGCCTTGATGATACCAAAGAGAGGCTAAGTACACTGCCCATTTGAACACTTGTTTTTTCAACTCCTCATATACTATGTCTGTTCCTCTAGCCCATGCTTAGAGGACCTGGTTTATCTTTGATCATGCAGGAGGTCAACAGAAACAGTGTAATCAGATTTCATTTCCATTTGTCCCTCAGACCAAGCCAGTGGCGGAAGCATCGACTGGGCCTATGATTTTGGCATCAAATACTCATTTGCCTTTGAACTGAGAGATACAGGCACCTATGGCTTCCTCCTGCCAGCCAAGCAGATCTTGCCCACAGCAGAAGAGACCTGGCTTGGCCTGAAGACCATCATGGAACATGTACGAGACCATCCCTATTAGAAATCTGCAGAATAGACCAACACCATTAAAATCTCTGTGGTGTAGAGCAAAACTGGCTTCTGATTATTCCTTTTCCTGTCCCTAATCTGGAAACAGCATTTAAGGGTGTTTGTTGCTGTTGTTGTTGTTGTGTGGGGCTGGGATTTGAACCCAGGGACTTGCCCTTGCTGGGTGAGCACTTCCTCCACTGAGCTTCATTCTCAGCTCTCGATTGTTCAGTTTCTGTTGTCCCAGAGCCACAAGTCCCTGTGTTGTACCTGTGCTTTCTTCTTTACCCTGTTCTAAGTGAACTATTCCAGAGACCCTTTAATTTTTTTTTAATGTAGCAAGTTTCACATGATATAAAATTTGTTGTTTTTATTCTTTTCAGTGTCTTATGTAGTTAGGCCTGAACTCCTGACCTCTTGTCTCCACCTTTAAAGTGCTGGGACCACAGGCACATACTACCATACCTAACTCTTCATAACTTTTTGGGGGAAGTGGTTAAGAAAGATATTTTAATATTTGGGTTAAGGACAGGGATTAAGAGGAAGAGGCTTGGTGTTCTCAGCAGCTGAGAGCACCGACTGCTCTTGCAGAGGACCCCGTGTGATTCCTACTCACGTGGTGGCTCACAACCATCTGTACCTCCAGCTCCAGGGGACCCCATGCCCTCTTTTAACCTCCACTGGTACCCGGCAGGTATGGCACACAGACATCCATGTAGGCCAAGCACTTACATGCATAAAATAAATCTTTAAAAAGATAGAGACTCAGAAGAAAGTAATACACACCCAAGAGTTTGTGATTAGGCATTCCAAAGAGAAGTCCCCGAAGGTAAGAGAGACCAAAGCAGAGTGTGGGCTCCTTGAGGGAGAACTGTCCCTTGGTTGTTCTTTGTGACAGGGTTTCTCTATGTAGCCCTGGGCTGTCCTGAACTCTCTGTTTAGATCAGGCTGGCCCTAAACTCACAGAGACCCACCTACCTCTGACTCCCAAGTGCTGAGATTAAAGAAAGGCATGAATTATTGTGTTTGGCCCCTTGATTATTCGTAAGGGTACAATTCAGTAGTATTAAGTGTACAACCCAATAGTGTTATGTGTTTTCACAATGCTGTGCCACCATCACCAATATCAATCTCCAGAACTTTTCATATCATCTTAAACTGAGATGCTTGCTCACTCACTAATTGGCAAATTGACAGTGCCCTCCCCCCAGCCTCTTGTAACCTTTATTGTACTCTCTGTCTATGACTTTGGCTAGGGCAGGTACCTCACAGACCCAAAATCTCATCGTATTTATCATTCTATGTGGGGCTGATTTCACATTGTGAAATATTTCCAAGGCTCACCAATCTCGTAGCAAGTGTCCGTTCTTCATCTTCTCTCTTTCTTTTTTTGAGTTAGGGCTCCACTGAGTAGTGCAGGTGACTCTCCTGTCTCAGTGTGTCAAATGCTATGATTTCAGGTGTCAGACATGGACAGTCTAGCCCCATTATTTTAAACCGGTGGTTCTCAACTTTCCTAAGGCTGCAACCCTTTATTTAGTATAGTTCCTCATGGTGTGGTGACCCCAACCATGCAATTATTTCATTGCTACTTCATAGCTGTGGTTTTGCTACTGTTAAGAATTGTAATGTAGGTGCCTAAAGAGATGGCTCAGTGGTAAGGTGACTGCTCTTCCAGAGGACCCAGGGGGTTCAATTCCCAGCACCCACATGGCAGCTCACAATTCTCTGTAACTCCAAGATCTGACACCCTCATACCGATATACCTGCAGACAAAGCACTGATGTACATAAAATAAGAATAATAAATTATTAAAAAAATAAAAAGATTTGTAATGTAAATATCTGTCATGCAGGATATCTGATATGCCATTCTCAGGCTAAGAACCATGGTTTTTATTTATTTATTTATTTATTTATTTATTTATTTATTTATTTATTTATTTATTTATCTTTTTTTTTTTTTTTTTTTGCCCTTTTAAAAAATTGAGCTATACATTTTCCTGCCAGTCCCCTTCCCTCCCACCGCCCCCCCCTCCGCCCTCATGCTCTCCATTTACTCAGGAGATCTTGTCTATTTCCCTTTCCTAGACAGATCTATGAACGTCTCTCTTAGGGTCCTCTAGGTTCCCTGGGGGTTGTCTTTTGCTTACGTCTTATATCCACTTATGAGTGAGTACATATTATATTTGTCTTTCTGGGTCTGGGTTACCTCACTCAGGATGGCTTTTTCTAGTTCCTTCCATTTGCCTGCAAATTTCAAGATGCCATTGTGTTTTTTTTTTTTTTTTTTTTTTTTCAGCTGAGTAGTACTCCATTGTGTAAATGTACCACATTTTCCTTATCTGTTCTTCGGTGGAGGGGTGTCTAGGTTGATTCCGGGAGAACCGCTGTTTTAAGCAGTGCAGCATTTCAGAGTTAGTGATGGATTTAAGTTCCTCCATCCACTCAATACTGGTCAGCACAAAGGACCAGGCATCTGGCCCCTTCCGTCTTGCTACCTCATGCCCACCGACTTTGTCTCATCTTGCATGTAACTCTTAGACTGCACTTCCATTAGTGGCTTAGATTCCTTTGCTTGTTTATTACTTACTTACAGATGGTGCTCCTGGGGAGACAGTGGAAAGTGGGTTTCAGCATCCAGAATTCTGGGTCTAGAACTAAGTAATTCTATCATGCTTCTAGCTGATTCTAGTCTTTGTTTCTCTTACTGTTAACTTCAGAGATGAAGTCTGTCTTGGCGTGAGCTAGAGACACCTACACCTGCCCTATCTCCACTTTTGTGATGGATAGGGCAGGTGTAGGTTCAGAGTAAGTGTTGGGAGGACACAGAGCTCTGAGACAGGAAGAGACGATAGGGACCCGATAGGGACCCCAGTTCTGCCGTATCCGATGGAGGCTACCCTTGGGACTCAGTGCCTTTTTTTTTTTTTTAATTAGGTTGGTTCTTGGGCCCTGTCAGAACCACTATTAACAGAGACATGACAAGTGGTCCTACCCTCATCTATCAAGATGTGCTTAATTTCCTCATCTCTCACTCTTGATGATGACATGTCCTTGACCTGCTTTTAGCAACATTCCTGATAGGATAGCTTAGCAAGAATCCCCCTCCTTTGATGCTTCCTCTTAGTAATTTTCCATCTATTGATCCCCTCATCCTACTGTCTTCACTACATTTGGCCTCAAGAGAAAACTAGCACCGCCCCCCCATGGTCTCCAAGGCAACAACCTCCAACAAAGTCTTCCTTACTGTTTCAACAAGTGTCACAATAAATTTCCACACTACCAGCCATAACCTTTGGTTCCATGTACTCACCTTCAGCAGGTGTGCAAAGGGTGAGTCCGTGGGGACAGAGGTATGGGGTGAGTCGGGGTTTCTGGGACAAAGCCAAATACCTGAAAATAAATCATGGATTTCATGAATAGCATTCACTTATTCTACTGACTCCAGACTCACAGGGCAGCAAAATTTCAAGAAGGCATATTATTTAGTTTGATCAGAACTGGGCTTGAGTATGGGCATGGTGGCACACACCTTTAATCCCAGTGCTTGAGAGGCAGAGGCAGGAGGATCTCTGTGAGTTTGAGGCCAGCCTGGTCTACAGACACAGAGCCAGTTCTAGAACAGCTAGTACTACAAAGAAACTGTCTTAAAACAAAAACAAAAACACAACAAGGTGGGCTTAGTGGCTCAGGCCTGTTAGCTCAGCACCTGGGAGAGGCGGCTCGGAGCACATACAAGATTGTGTATGATTTTGCCGAGGGCTTGGGCTTGATTCCCAGCACCCACAAGGTGACTCACCGCTGTTTATAGTTCCAGCTGCTATAAGGGGATCTGTTGGGATCTGATGCTCTCTTCTGACCTTGGAAGGTACCTGTATACACATGGTCTGTGTAAACACACACACACACACACACACACACACACACAAATAAATAATAAAATTTAAAAACTAATTCAAAACAAATATCATTAAGCCTTATCTGTCTTTTAGATCCCTGGGAAAACTGTTCATTTATTCAGAATAACACATCCTTCCTATACTGTTTACCACCCATATTTCTCTTTTCTGAACGGAATCCTAAGAATTAGGCCTCAGACCCATAAATTCTACTCTATGACCCGCCTTGCTGAATTCTCTGGACAGGCTTCTCAATGTGTAGTCTTGGGGTTGGCTCAAGGTTGCTTGATAATCTTCATTTTCCAAACAGTTGTTTGTTTGGTTGGTTTTTTTGTTACTCTAGAGATAACTCCATCCCAGGTTTACAAACTGGTCTCTCCTATCAGTATGAATTCAACCCGGCAGTGTGGGATCTTTCTATTTACTCAAAAAAACACTATTTAGATGCCAAGTGATGAGCAATGTGGCACCCTGGGTAAGATGTTCCCAGCCTGTGGAGCAAGTTCCTGCCTTGCAAATGGAGAGGCTGGGCCTTCATCACTGGAAAGGAATGGAGGAGGCCTCGGCTGGGGCCTCCCTTGTCAGAGCGGGAAGGGTGCTGGAGAACCATATTAGCATTTTTGAGGATGTGAGTGTGCCTCGGGCTCCTTATAAATACAGCTTGAGTCAGTCAGTGTGTGATTGGCACCTGTGAGACATGAGGTGGTTACTGTTCTTTGGGGCCTTTATTGGGTCGGGCATCTGCAGCCGAGACAAATTCTTCGGGTGAGTTTCTTTTGAACTTTATTATCATTATTTAGTTGTCTCAGCAATCCGGGCGCCAAATGGAACAAGTGTACTTTAGGTGGTAGGGCTTCTATATCTCTTCTGTCTCAGCCATCCTGGTCTTCTTTCTGAAACCCGATTTCTTCTGTGAAACCAAAGCTAGTGGTCTCCACAAGCTGGCCCCAGCTCCCCAATCTCCTGCTAATTTCGGGGTCCTCCCCCTACTTTCTAAGGTCAGTTCTGAGAAGAATGGCCAGAAAGGTTTTGTCAGTTTCTGCCAGGCTTAAAGGGAAAAGCTGGGTCACAGGCTTTGGGGGCAGTGTATCACTGGACCTTTCTCAGAGGCTTTTGGAACAAGGTCCAATAGGTCTTGCTTAGCTATAGCTATGGAAATGCACACCATGACTCTGTGTGTGTCTGTGTGCATAGGCTCCACGCAGAAGACTGTGGAGTTGGTGAAGGACAGGAAGTCGGAGAGGCAGGGGGATGATAGGGATGCTCTTCTACCCTAGTGGGTAGAAGACTGCATTAGAATAACTCATCACTGTATAAAACCTTACCTTTTGCAAAAAGCTTTCATGTACATTGTCTTTCGGATCATGTAACAGCTCTGTCAGGCAGGGGTGTTATTTTCTTCAATTTAAACATTAAAAAAAAAAAAAAAAAAACAGCCTTGAAAAGGTTAAGGAACCTGCCCGAAACTACTCAGCTGGTAAGCAGGGAAGCTGGAATGCTGAGTGCAAAAGGCAAACCCACCCCTTTTCTGTAACAGAAGTCAATCAAATGGAATCCTCTATCTCACCCGTCTACCTGTATATTTGAGTTTAGTCTCTATTGTATATCTGGTTAAAGGGACTGGAGGATTGTTTCTTGAAGCAATTAGTTACATGACATTGAGTAATTTTTATGGGGATGACGGTTCATACCTGCCTCCGCTGCCAAATAGCTCGGAGGGGTTAGGCATAGCAGGTGGCCAAGGAGGAAGATTTTTCTGCAGGCAGCTCAGCAGTAGGTGTGTCATAACTACACTTGCTGCTGCGTGGGCTGACGCATGGAGCTGTCAGGCTCCCACTGCAGCTATTCATGTGGCTGAAAATCTCTAATTTTCAGGGTACAGACCTTTCTTGTGATCCAGTGGGCACCTGGGCTGAGATGGTGGGGCTGGGACCCAGAGTATTCAGGGCAGGATCTGTGCACACAAAGAGCCGTGTGCTGGAGCAAATGGTTTTAATCAAACTGTGCCATGGCATCTGCAAGACTGTTCTCACTTCATAGTAGGCACCTCAGTAAAGGTAGAACAGTCTTTGTTAGGGTTCATCAGCATGTCCTGGACACCCAGTTCAGTGAAGGTAGAGGGCACAGGGGAGCTGGCCTCTGAGCATCTGAATGGTTGGGAAGCCAGGCTGCAAACTGGTTAACGGACACAAGGATGGTGGTTGCTCCCCACCACCCTATCTCCTGCCCTTGCCACTTGGTTCCTAGCTCCCCAGTCTCTCTTGTTCTTCCGGTATCACCCATCCTAATTTTCAGATATCTTAAGGATGAGACAGTGGCCAGGAGACACGGGGGTGTTGGGCAGGTGGAGAACAGGCAGTAGTTGCAGAACTGGTTGTAGTGTCAGTGGTAGCTGGCAAGCATCCCGGGGTTTTTTTGAGGTCATCTCATAATACTATCAGTCATAGCTGCTAATCCTAGGCTGTGATGTAGGGGAGAGAGGCACAAGGAACTGGCTGCTCGACTGTGTTCCTGGTAAAACAATTATTGATTGTCCTGAGTGTGGACAGGTGTGAGGGTGAGCGAGCAGACGTCACCAATCATGATGCTAAAGGCATCCTGGTGTACTGGGGGTTGAAGAGAGCTAGAAGAGCTGTTAAAACAACCACACAGAACAGGAGAGGCAGACAAGCACCTGCAAATCCCAACATTTCCCGTCACCCAGGACAATTTCCTGTCTCTAGAAAGAGCTAAAGGTCAAGGTCTTTGAGTGGAATTCCTGCTTGTGCAGATGGGGTGAGCTCAACCATCTGCATTGTCATGAGCTGGAGAGGATATTTTCCAAATAGAGATAAGGCCGATGAAGGCAAGAAAAAATTTGCCCTTTGCATGACACCTACTCTGTTTTTAGACATAGCTATGCTGCTGTTCGTAAGGATAATGGCAGACCCTACTCTACCATCACTACCAATTTTTAGTACTATTGTACCTAGCTTAGGTTAAGTAAAGCTTCATTTGTCACATGATCTTGGCTTAAAGATTGGGTGGGAGATTACTTAAGGACCGGGATTCCACACAGAGGGAGCACCACGCATGTGCAAAGGCAGACAAAGGCAGCTGCGTGGAGTAAGCCTGAGGAGCTGGAGCCAAGGAGGTGTGCAAAGGTGGGGGAGAGATGGGGAGGGTGCTCCATTCTGCACCAGACCCTCTGCCTTGCCTCTTCCTGCATACTACAGATGTTTCTGTCTTTGACCTGTGTAGCTTAGCTCATTAGAACATGTTAGAACGGACTGTGAACTTAATCCTTCCCCAGGCCGGTAAAGTCACTGCGTTCCATTGTCCTGGTCCTTGCTTGGGAACATGGAAATTCTGTTGTGACATCGCCACATTGGAGAAAGGAACATGTGCACACGTTATAGTCTGGATGAGGGCATCATCTACTCTCCATACTCCAAAGAGTCCTTCAGCTGTCCTTCTTTCCGTCCCTGACCCTTCTCTACCACCACACTTTTTTCTGTGACCACTCTCGCCAGTGTTGTTTTGCAGAGGCCTAATTTTGCCACCAAGAATGCCAATCCTTCTAGCATGTGCATTGAAAAAAAGAACTTTTTAAAATTTGTTCGTATTATTTTTAATTATGTGACTGTGTACGTACTTGTGAGTGCCCAAGGCTTGAGGTCCCCTGGAACTGGAGTCACAAGCGGTTGTGAGGTGCTGACAACCTACCTTGGGCCATCTGCAAGAACATTACACTGTCTTAACTGCCAGACTGTCTCTCTGGCTCCTAGCATGCTTATCTTAAAGATACCCCCTTTTCTGGAGTGTTAGAGATGGCGATCACAGGGTGCACATTTGTCAAACTGGCCTTTGGCCCCAGTTAGAAGGGTTTACTCTCCATCCAAACCTCTTCGAGGCTGCTTGCCTGTGACAGAGAAATGGTAGTTTGATACTCCATCTTCCCTGGGCTGTAGTCCAACTCTTTGCAGGCCCAGTGGGTTATGTATGAGTCAACATCCTGCTGCTATAACAAAATACTCAAAACTGGGTACATTAGTTACTTTTTCTGTGGCTGTGATTAAAATACTCTGACAAAAACAGCTTGAGGGAAAAGGGGCTCATTCTGGCCGTTAGTTTGAGGATGTGGTCCACCGTAATGGAAAGTCATGGTGGAAGAGACTTGAACTACCTGGTCTCTTGCATCCATACAAGAGAGTGATGAGTACCTGTGCTTAGCTACATTTATATTTTTGCTCAGTCCAGGGCCTAAGCCCAGGGGACGAGGCCACCTCCTGTAGGTTGGCTCTCTTCTCACCTAACCTATATAGTTCCTCACAGGTGTGCCCAGAGGCTTGCCTCCTAGGTACTTATAAGTCCGTCAGGCTAATAATTACTATTAACTGCCACACTGGACAACATACAAAGAAAAAAGATTTATTTCACTCATAGCTTTGGAAGCTGAAAGTCCAGAATTGGGTGGCCCTGTTTATTCTGCCTTGGCCAGGGCTCCTGTGTGTGGCATTGAGGAGGTAGCGTGTGTGAGAAGAGGATAACAGGTGGCATGAGGGATGCCAGAGAGACTGGGATGCCAGGCTCAGTCTTTTAAGCTTTCTTAGCAACTGACTCCACAAAACCAACTTCCAATGTCCATTTTTTTGTTTTGCTTTGATTTTGGTTTTTTGAGACAGGGTTTCCTCTATGTAGCTTTGGAACTAGCTGTCCTGGAACTAGCTCTTGTAGACCAGGCTGGCCTTGAACTCACAGAGATCTGCCTGCCTCTGCCTCCCGACTGCTGAGTGCTGGGATTAAAGGCGAGTGCCACTACCGCCCAGCCCTCAATGACCAACTCTTAAAGCCTGCTATCTTTCAACTGGAGATCAGACTTGCAGGACCTGAACCCTTGGGGCATGTTCAAACCTCCCCTCAAACACAGCAGGCTCAGCAGAGACCTGCCAAATGAGGGTTTCTGTGGAGTCCTCTGCAGTTTTCGTGGGATGCTGTAGCTCCTACCTCCAGCACTGCAGGAGGAGGGCTAGGGTGAACAGATGTAAGCCTTGGGCACTGACATCTTATCCATTCCAGCCACCTGTGTTGAGAGCAACTCTTGCAGTGAGCCTTGTCTTTTGTGCCTGGCCTAGGTCTTCCCAGAACTTTCCAGAACTAAGTGAAACTGTGGAAGTCCATCCAGCTTGAACCGGTTTTCTGGTGAGGGGCCTCCACGTGAGCCTCACATTTAGTTCCCTGTGACAGAGCCATTTACTCTGTCAACAGGTCCTTCAGCCCACATCTCTCTCTAGCAGCTCCTCCAGCATTCACTCATGTCAAAGGGATGACGCATGAGACAGAGTGGAGTGCGGATTCATTTGGGCCGTCACCTAGCAACGCCTAATGGCTCCTCTGGCTCTCTAAGCGAGCTGAGAGCTCAAAGAAGGCTTTTCAGACCCAGCCTTCTCCCACCCACGCAGGACTTGGGGGCCTCTTCCCCCGCCAACGCTGCAGGAGCTGAACGATGCATAGGAGACAAGTTCAGGACAAACGACAAAGGGGGGGGGATTCTGGGCATTCAGGGCCGGGTAGGCAGCCATGAGCCTTAAGTTGAGCCTTCTATCCTAGTCCTCGTCCAGTTTCAATGTAAAGCACATGTGTGGGACTGGGGGGGGGGGCGCGGGGCAGGAATTAGTGCTCTGCTCCTGGCCTTCCCAGGACAGAGGGTCCTGTTCCCACAAGTTCCCAGCTCTTCCAGGCATGAGGGTTCCGTTAGGGCTCCCTCGCCTTTGACAGTGAAGAAGTGTTTCTTTATGTCTTGAGTTAGCCCGGAGCCTAACTCAGGGACATTCCTTTCTGTAAAAATATATGTTTTTCATTATAAAGTAATATGACCACATTACAGAAAACAGATACAAGAGGGAAAAAAGTAAGCCATCCATAATCCCACGACCCAAATGAGCACTGGCAGGGTTTACTTTATTTCCGTTGTCTGTTTTGCTTCCAACCCATCTGCTTTTTCCATATTCGTGATCATGGCATACATACAATCCCGTGTCCTGTTCTTTCACTTAATAATTCCCCTTAAAGTTATACATAAGCACTTTTTCATCCTTGCCCATACTCTTGTTTTTAATGGCTATACATTATAACCAAAGACTAGACCATTTCCTTCCATTCAGCACAGCCCTGTCTGGGATGGTGGACTTGGGGTTTACTTGCCAGCTGAAAGCTTACCATTATCTTCCCTCCCTCCTCCCCCTCCCCTCCTCCAGGGACCAAGTTTTTAGGATTAATGCCAGAAATGGAGTCGAGATCAGAAAACTGATTGAGCTAGTGAATTCGGACCACTTTAAGGTACGTGGTTCCTCATCCCTGGGGGAAGGGGGGAACGGCCCTGGTACTTGTTTTTATCCCTGCGGGTTTTCTGTTCATAATGGCATGTTAGTCAACATGCCATACACACGGAGCGAGCGAGAGGGAGGCGGCGGGAGAAGGGGGGCCTGCAGAGCTCACTCAGTGTTGCTGCTCCCTTAGGTGAGAGGCCTGAGCTGTGGGCTCCCCGCTTCCTGTAGCTCTCGCTGTATCTTGGATTTTGTCCGATACTGAATGCTGGGCATGGCTGACCAGATATGCCTGTGAAATGGACCATGTTTGTCCTTGGGCAAGACTCAGGGATCACCCTGGCTTTTGACAGTGGTTCTGAAGAACATGAACTCATTTTGTGTTTTACCCGAACTGTCTTTTAACCTGGTTGTGTTTCTTCTGTTCATCTCAGCTCAATGTCTGGAAATCTCCCTCCTCTTTTGATCGGCCTGTGGATATCCTCGTCCCCTCTGTCAGCCTGCTGCCAGTCAAATCCTTCCTGAAGTCCCAGGGCTTTGATTTCTCAGTGACAATTGAAGACCTACAGGTGGGTGGGACTCTTCATCTTGCACAAGATGAAGCCACCAATCAGACTGGATCTGGGAGGTTTAGAAACGTCCAGTGTCGTCCTTTTTCACCTCCCAGAGGAAGAAACTGACACAGAAAGAAGCAGAGTGTAATAACTTGTCACAGGGATAGGTGTCACCAGAGATAGGTGGCTGCACAGATCTTCATCTAAGTCTTGACTTCGCTAACCATTAGTCTGTGTCCTTGGGCAAGCATTTACCCTCACACACCTCCATTTCATCATTGCTAAAATGGTGATAATGATTCCTACTTCAACTGTTTGTCAAGACAATGCTTCTATTAACTGTATATAATACACTAACAGCAGTCGGCACATCATAGATGCCGTGTAGGTAGCCATTCACCGCCAACCCCTTTTTTCTTACTTTAAGTTAGAAGGCAAGTGTGTGTTTGTGGGGGGATACTGGGAACTGATCAGAAGAGGTATCTTTTGAGAAAGGAAAATGTCACCAACAGCTCCCAGCAGAGGGAACATCACCATACAGGCCCACAACCTACATTGAACAGCAGGATAGTGTCCCTGACTCAAGCTCTCTCCTTCACCAAGGTGGGTTATGGACTAATTGGTGATTTGGCCTGGCATTTTCCTGATGGTATGAGCAGCTGTGAGCTTATTAATCATCCTCACATGTCACAGACATGTGCCAGGAACCTTCAAAGTATGAGTGGTTATAAGAATTTCTTTGTTTCTGAATGGTTTCCCAAGCTGTGTGTTTCAGAGGCACTGGATACCAGATGCAAGCCAATGTCTAGAGATTTCATACTATAGAAAAGCTGAATTGTGCATATGTTACCTCCTGGGAGCAAGTGGGTTTTGAATGGGCTAATGTAAATTGGATATTAAAAAAGTAAAGTTTTATAGATATATGGAAAAATCTGACCCTCCTTTTGTTTTTTTGTTTTTTTGTTTTTAATTGAAAGGCAGGATAGGTTTATATTATTTTTAATTGTGTCATAATGACTATGATGATCAGCACACATAATTATAGATTGTGCTTCTTCTGGTTATGGACTAGTTTTGTGTTCTGCACTAGTTTTATGCACTGAAAAGTTTCGATAGAACCAAGAATGTTGAGGAATAAAGACCTTAAGCCGAAATGAACACTGGTAATACCTTGTCTTACCCCACAGAATTAATGTAAGCCCCTTGGAAAGTAGTAGCATTAGAATGGTATGTAGTTAAGGTTAAAGAAATTTTAGCTGTATGAAGCATGAACTTACATCTCTTGAACTGTAAACTTTGGCCTGTATAATTTCAGTGTTCTAGCCCCTTTCGAACTTGGACATTTGTGTTACTTGTTACACTGAGGGTGACACCATCTTGGCCAACCCATCTACCCATATGAGCCTGTATCTCCCAGGGATCCCTTCACCCTGCTGCTGTGTCTGTTTCCTTAGGTTCTTCTAGATAACGAAGATGAAGAAATGAAACACAACGAAGGGCAAGAACGAAGTGGTGATAACTTCAACTATGGATCCTACCACTCCTTGGAAGCTGTAAGTGTTTCCAGGCCAGTTTAAGGCCAACTTTCACGGCTTGCTCCATTTTGTAAACTTTCTCCTCATGTCAACTTCAGCATGGTCTGTCACTTCTCAGAGGGGCTAAAATGTGTGCACTTCAATTCCTTCCCCGTTGGTTGTTTAGCCTTCACCAGCTCCCACATGCTTGTGAAACAGAGCTGCAGCATCCCCTGAAGACACCCTTCCCAAGCAGACTTGAAAAGAAACCCATGATAGAATGGCGACATTTCCCGTCCTTGTAATTCAACCTTCTCCCTCATCGGAATCCCTAGCACAGAATAAAATGCCATTTACTCCAGGCAAGCAGACAAGCGGTTATTTCCAAGGTTAACCAAATATTTCCATTCATTTATCATGACTCCGTATAACATATATTTGTTCCACAATGCAATTTGGTGCTGTGTGCAGTTAGAAACCACTTTATATAGCTGACTTTCAAGGTAAGCCAAACTTTGCAATGAAAAACTTGGAGCTGAATAATTTCATATGATACTGGAACTTGAGAAATCAAAAGGGACCTCAGACTGGAAGGCCATCATTCATGATGTGGGCCTCTTATGTCCCCAGTGTCTCCTTCATTAGTTTGCAGACTCTACTAGCTTGGGGCCCCCTCCCAAATCTAAACTGCTCTTCTCCCTCCTCTACCTTCATACGTGCCGTTCTTTATGTGCAAACACCGGATTCTTGGCAATTTTTTTGTGAGGCATACACCTCGAGCTGTTTCTCTTCTGGATGAGGGATTAGTTCAAAGGCGGACTAACTATTTCTACTTCCTTCCCATGATTGTCAGTAGCTTTGTTTATTGTGTACACTTCCAACAATTCTGCCCCTTGATCCCTCTTGTGACCAATGACATACATCTGCAAAACAGCTGGATAAAGTTAAGAGTTCAGTTCAATCTCGGGCCACGGGCAAAAGCACAGCTCGGGGGCCCACCCAGGGATCAAACCCATGACACATTAGCCTCATTAACATGGGGCTCTCCCCAGTGGGGCTAACCAGTTGCAAATGTCACCCAGGGACCAAGAGAGGCCATCTGTCTGTCTCACTTTCTCATGTGCTTGCTTCTGTCCCTATGGCTTGGGTGCCCTAGTAGAGTGACCTCCAGCTAGCCCCTGTTTTCAGAGGCCTGTGACTCTGCCATCTCTCCTTGATCATTGAGGTTCTTCCTAAAACCAGCTTTGAACAGCTCATGTCCTGTGACCACTTAGGCTTTTCTAGGTCTCCAGTGAGAAATCCACAGTTGTGCCTGCCAGGGTTTCAGGTCTGTGTGGTGATGGCTGGCTTGTGAATTTGCACCCCACATCTGATATAGCTTGGAGGTTTTAAAAACAATTTTCCATTTATCTACCTACCCACCTACCTGCCTATCTTCTATCTATCTATCTATCTATCTATCTATCTATCTATCTATCTATCTATCTGTGTGTATGGATGTGCATGTCCATGGAGCTAAGGTGGAATTCAAGCGATTCTATCTATCCATCCATCCATCCATCCATCCATCCATCCATCCATCCACTTACTATTTATCTATCTGTGTATCTATCTATGTATCTATTTATGTATCTATCTATGTATCTCTCATCTCTCTCTCTCTCTATCTGTCTGTCTATCTATCTATCTATCTATCTATCTATCTATCTATGTATGTATGTGTATGGCTGTGCATGTGTCACGGAGCTAAGGTGGAATGTGGGTGTGGGAGTCAAACTCAGAACTCATGTTGTCAGACATGGTAGCTTGTACCTGCTGAATCATCAATGAACCCAGCCTGGTGGTTTTTTTGTTTTTGTTTTGTTTTTGTTTTTGTTTTCTGTTTGTTTGTTTTGATCAAGACAGGGTTTCTCTGTGTAACAGTCCTGGCTGTCTTGGAACTTGCTTTGTAGACCAGGCTGGGCTTGAACTCATAGAGGTTGCCTGCCTCTGCCTCCTGAGTGCTGGGATTAAAGATGTATGCCACCACTGACCAGTCAAATAAGACAAACCCAAGTGTGGGTTCCAGCTAATCAAGGGAGAGTCCTTGATCTGTGTTTTTGTTGTTTTTTTGTTTTGTTTTGTTTTTCGACGTAGGGTTTCTCCGGAGCTTTGGAGACTATCCTGGAACTTTCTCTGTACACCAGGCTGGCCTCGAACTCACAGAGATCTGCCTGCCTCTGCCTCCCAAGTGCTGGAATTAAAGGCCTGCGCCACCACACTCAGCTTATTTTAACTTTTTGTAGGTGATACTCTTTTCTCATGGCCCACAGCATCTACTTAGCTTTTCTTCAGTCTCCAGGGTCTATGGGTTGGGAGAGTTCCCAAGATGCCCCCCCCCCTGTTATTTTGAGAGAAAGTCTTACAGAGCATCTAATCTTGGTCTCCAATTCCCCCATGGCTTTGAGGATGACCTGGAACCTAGGATCCTTTTACCTTCTACCTGAGTGCAGGTAGTTACAGGTGTGTGCTGCCAGCCCTGGTTTACCAGGTCCTGGGGATTGAGCTCAGCAGCTCATCCATGCTCAGCAAGCATCCTATTAACTGAGTTACACACCCAGCCTTCCAAGCTCTTTGTGTGATAAACAAAAATCTACTCCTCTGTTACTCTCTGCCTTATTTACTGATTATTTTTATGGAACAGGGGCTCTCATTGAACCTGGGCTCAGAGATCAGCCAGACTAGCTGGCCAGTGAGCCTCAGGGACCCTCCGGCCTGCTCTCTCATCACTATAGTTACAGGTGCTGCTACCATACCCAGCATTTTGTTCACAGATCCATCTTTACATTTATTCTTATTTTATTTTTGGAGACAGGGTTTCTCTGTGTAGCCCTGGCTGTTCTGAAACTCAACCTGAAGACCAAGATGAGATCCATCTGCCTCTGCCTCCTGTGTTCCAGGATCAGAAGTGCACCACACATGGCTTCTTATTTTATTTTATACACATTCTATTTGTATTGTCTGTGCGGGACGCGCACCTACACCGTGATTTATTTTTCTTTTTTATCTTCTTCTGGCAGAGAACAATTTGGCAAGCCCTGACATTCAGAACCATGGTAGGCAGGCCTGTTCTGATGATCCAGTCTGGGATGATGCCAAGAGTCACACTTTGGCCCAGCATCTGTTTAAGTCTCTCTGCTCTACTTCAGTGGACTGTATTTTGCAGACAACCGACATGTGTTGCCCTCCAAAAATCTGCAGAAAGTGGCTGCTCAGGGAGTTCCCTGTCAGAGCACTCCATGCTGATACTGTGGTCAACCCCAGGGTCAGGGTCCCAGAAGAAACATAAGACTGATGAGATAAAGTTCACAGGTTCCTAACTCATAATGGGACAGAATTTTTAAAATTTTTGTTCTTTTATTTTTTTGGTTTTTCAAGACAGGGTTTCCCTGTGTAGCCCTGGAACTCCCTCTGTAGATCAGGCTGGCCTTGAACTCGGGCTGCCTCTGCCTCCTGAGTGCTGGGATTAAAGGCATGCACTACCACCACCACCTGCCTTGTACAATGAAACAGCGTTTTAAATTATCATTGAGTTGGGTACAGTAACACATGCCTGTCACCCCAGCTCTTGGATGAGTGAGGTAGGGAGGTTCCAAGTTCAGGACTAGTGTGAGCTATATAGAAAAATGTAACTAAAAAAAAAAAAAAACCCAAGAAAAAGAAAAAGAAAAGAAAAAGATTTTGGTTTTTTTTTTTTTTTTTTTAAGTGTCTTTGGTTCACTTTTCCACACTTCAGATCTACCATGAGATGGACAGTATTGCCACAGATTTCCCTGAGCTGGCTAGCAGAGTGAAGATTGGAGAGACATTTGAAAAGCGGCCTATGTATGTCCTGAAGGTAAGGCCAAAGATCCCAACTTGACACAAACTCTGGGTCTGAATTTCCAGGCTGTGGCTCTGGTCTGTGAAGGGAAGAGGCTTTTCAGACCCCATTGGTTCTAAGGAAGAGGTTGTAGCTTCAAGTCATCTTTGCTTTTATCGGCTGTGGGGTCGTTAGGAAGAGCATATCCCGTTCTGTTTTACTTGAGAAGGTGAAAGGAGAGGCCGTTAGTATTCCTTAAGATTCTCAGAGGCCTGCGGTCTGCCTTGACTCTGCCTGTGAAGTTAGGATAGGACATGAACTCTGTTCTGCTTCTACATTAAAGTAGACGTAATTTTAAGCCTAGCCTCCAGTTGTTGGCTGCATAGAGCCCTGTTTCCAGATATTTCTAACAGATTCAGGTCTGTATTGGCAAAAGAGGTGGAGAGCTATGACAATGACATAAATTACATAAGTATTCCAGCTGAACACATAGAAAGGAATTTGGGCATAAAAACCAGGGAACAGCTGGTGATGCTAAGCATTCACCAAAACCTTACTTTCGTAGGTTTACGTAAATAGCTGGCAGGAGGGGAGACACACCACCGAGCCGGTCCCTTTCAAATAATTACATTTAGATTATTTGCCCATCTGATGGAGACCCTGGCTTCATTAGCAGCAGGCTCTGACCCACGGAGCCCCAGTGCCATGGCAAAAGCAGGAAGCAGAATTCATTACTGCTGTTTACAAAGAGCTATAGTGAAGCCCTTGCCTTCGTAATTTAAAGCCGAATTCATTTATTACATCAGCAGAACAGTCTGGTTCATGCACCCTTGTGTCTCTCTCTGTTGGGAAACCATTTGTGATCTTTCAAGAGACACACTATTATTTCTAATCGCACTAGCATTCTGACCCACAATACCAATTGTTTCTCCTTTCCATTTACTCCCCAAGCTGGAGAGGTTTGGGCTGCCCAGAGCTGCAGCCAACCAATTAAGCTCCCAGGTCACGGATAAGCCCGATAAATAGATGGTACCCTCAGGAACATTTGGTCTCTGAATTATCTTAAATGAATTAAATGAATAGGAGCGGGTTGGGGAGAGGAGAGGTGAGGAGAAATGTGGACAGGCAGGTCATTTTCTGGCCTCTTTTTCCCTTCTGCAGTTCAGTACGGGAAAAGGCAAGAAACGGCCAGCCATTTGGCTGAATGCAGGCATCCATTCCCGTGAGTGGATCTCACAGGCCACTGCCATCTGGACAGCGAGGAAGGTCATGTCGCCCGGAATTAGTCAAGGACTCTGGTGGGCCTGGGGTGGGGGACAGACACATGCCATGTAGCTGGGCCCAGGGGATGAGGCTTTGCACAGCCCTCGTAGGCTAGCATCGTCTTAGGTGGGAGAAGTAAGTGGTTAAAGCTCCTCTGTCAGTCATCTCACTGCGGTTCAGTGACAGTGTTTGTGGACAAGCTAATGTATTTCAAAGATGGGGCCTGCAAAAGGGACCAGAGCCTCCCTCCCTCATCGCCTAACTCAGATACGTTTCACCTCCATCCCCTTCCAAGCCCTGCAGGATTCCTGGGTTCTCACATTGCCTCTAGACCCTTCAAAACCTGTGTTGAGCCAGTGCACGTGTATGCGAGAGGAGTGCACAGAGCCATCTCCTGTCACTCAGCTACTAGCCGTTGATATTGTAATGCAGTTCTGTCCCCCAGCTTTTGAGAGAGCCGTGGGGGGGGGGCTTCAGAGAGGCTTCAAAGGGGGAAGACCATCGTAGGAACATTCATCTTAGTGGGGTGCTGGGCATCTCAGGAAAACATCTGCATAGACCTACCAACTACCCAGCCATGATGTAGCTGATAAGTATGTTGTCTCTGCTTAGATTGTGACTGATTACCAAAAGGATCCAGCTGTCACCTCTATCTTGAACAAGATGGATATTTTCTTGCTGCCTGTGGCCAATCCTGATGGATATGTATACACACAAACCCAAGTGAGTAATTCTAAATGGCCAGGGCCTGGATTGAACACACTGGTTGGATCCCTTATTTTGCTAGTGCCCTTGGAGATGATTTCCACCAGCGAGTATATTACACGCTCCCTTGGGAGTATAGTCACCCTCTGAGCTGAGGATCACCAGGGAATATATTACTGTTATTATTTAGAGAGAATAGTCCAAGGAATTCTCTATTGTGGACCTTGACCAATTTTCAACATTTTGCCTATCTTCTATTCATCTTTTTTCTCTCCTACACAATTTATTTTCTTGACATATTTTAAAGCAAATCCCAGACATCATGTTATTTCATCTACAACGACCTTAGTATGCATCTCTAGCTGATGATAATAATAATAAAAAAAATCCCAAACCCACCACAGCACTGTCACCTTTGAAAAATTAATGGAAGTTCTTTAATATCCTCTAACACCCCCCATTATTTTAAAAACGTCTCCTAGGAGTCAATTTGTCGAAGGCAGGATCCAATAAGGTCTGTGCACCGAGACTGCGCCTGGGTCTCTGAAGTCTTTATTCATTCAGCAGCACCCCCAAACACATCCTTTTAAAATGTCATTCATTTGTTGGAGAAACTAAGTAATTTCCTGTATAATGTCTCACATTCTGCGTTTGGCTGATGGCTTCTTTGTTGTACGATTTAATTTGTTCCCTTATTCCCTGGTTGAGAGTGTGATTGAATTCAGGTGACTGTCTTAGAATATAATGGGCCCTGTGCATGCCTGTGGCATGGCTGATCAGCGGCCATTGCTCCTACTTCTGTATAAACCAATAATTATTCAACCCATTCAGATGGGAGCAGCTTGGTTCTTCTATAGAAAGCTCTCATCAGGGCAGTTTGAAGGAGTCACTGTCACTTGTTTTTGTTTTGTTTTCTTCTTCATTGTCTTGGAACTATGTAGAGCAGGTTGGGGTTGGCTTCAAACTCACAGAGATCTGCCTGTCTCTGTCCCCAAGTGTTGGGATTAAAGGTGTATGTTACCATGACAGGGTCCAAGTCCCTTCTTAAAGCCAGAAGTATACACCATCTCCTCTGTGAGGGGTGAAGCAGAGCTCCCAAGCTCTGGAGACTGGAGTCCAGATATCCATCTACACCCCCCCCACTACCACTCAGCCTATCTATTGTGGTCTTAGCCCCCAGAGAAACCTTTCACTACTCCGGTGTCCTGACAGCCTCAAGTATGGTTGCTTTTTCAGAACCGATTATGGAGGAAGACACGGTCCCGGAACCCAGGAAGCCGCTGCATTGGCACTGATCCAAACAGGAACTGGAATGCAAGTTTCGCAGGTAGGTGGGAGATGGTTTGAAATCCCACCAGCACTGGATGAACTGTGTCCGTGCATGCCTGCCGTGAGGGATAGGAGCCAGTTCCATTCTGGTTTCATTTTTTCATTCACTGAGAGACTTGGGGACTTCCCTTAAGCTCTCTGTGTCTGTGCGTTCTGCTCTGCTTTTAAGTCTTACTGTTGTAATTTTGAAAGGGAATGATTTAGTAATCCCTGTCCTTCTGAGAAAAGAGTGGGCCAGATGGTCTTTGCATTGTGATTGTGACTCTGCTAGTTTTAAACAATTATTTATTTGACTGATTGATTGTGGTGAGGCCTTGTGCATTCTAGTCAAGTGTTCCACTACTAAGCTGTCTTCTCAGCCCCTACACTAATATTTTAAAAATCACACACAACTTAGATGCATGATTCCAAGGCCCCTCCTTAACTCTTACCATTCCAACTTTGCCTGGGCAAATTGTACCTGGGTAGAAGGGTTCCTGGTGGCAAGTAATAGGCAAGAGTCTGTAGCAAAAGTTAAGTTCCAGCAGCTGTTTGTTAGTAAGAATCGGCAGCTGGCAGTCGGCAGTCGTGGAAGTCGAATGACAATTAGTGATCTCAGTTGAGTCCCAGCTGTTTAAAAACATCCCCACAGAAGTACCAACCATATTTTGTTCTTCTTGCCTATCAAATGGATTGCTGTTCTTGAAATTCAGGGATAATCTCAAGATTGCAGGGCTGATAAAAACTATGAAATAAACTCACCTACCAGTTTTTCACACACAGACACAAACACACAGTCTTACACACACAGCACACACATACACACAGACACAAACACACACACACATACACACACAAACACACACAAAGTCTCTCTCTCTCTCTCTCTCTCTCTCTCTCTCTCTCTCTCTCTCCACACACACACACACACACACACACACACACACACTTCCAGCTCAAGGCCAATGTGGACTATGAATAACCTGTGTATGAAACCCTGTGTTGAAAACAAAAACAAAATAAAATAAATTATACATAACTTTATTTTACTTTTTGCTGTGCTGGGAATCAAACTCAGGGCCTGTGTATGCCAGACAAACCCTTTACCAATGAACTATACCCCAGCACCCCAGTATTTTGTTTTGAATGGATTTATTTTAATTAGATAGAATTATCCTAAAAACCACAGGGAAAATAATGATTGGAGGATGGTAACCAGCCAGCCAGCCACTCAGTCATGACTGTCTCTCACTCTTTCTCACACACATATCACACACACACACACAGACACACACACACCAAGGCGTGCTTTACTGTGAAACAATGCAGAAAGCAATCTATTTAAATACCTGTTAAGTAATCAAGAGATTTCTTTAAACCACAACAATAGATTATTTTTGGCATCAGTTGGCCATTAACACCTGAACCAAGAGAATAAATTGACACCAGAATGAATGGAGTCATTTTCATTATTTATTGGTATTCATATTAATTACCAAGCACACTTATTAATTACAACTCATTCTTGAGTGTGACATTAATTATTTATGACAACTGTTATTAGCACAATACGAGGTCAACTCTACCCACTTTAAAAAGTTGCAATACTTTTTCTTCTCATTTGTAGCAACATCCCCTACACCCAAACTCCCTCCCTATCCCCTCCTCAGAGCCTGTACCGGCCATGAGTAGATTCCTGGGGACGTCTTGACAAATACTCGACTACCATTCTAGTCAAGCTTAGGGTTAACATCCTCATTTCTGTCTTGCTACCGATCAACTCTCCTCTGCAGGGGAAGGAGCCAGTGATAACCCTTGCTCTGAAGTGTACCACGGCTCACACCCCAATTCTGAAGTGGAGGTGAAATCGGTGGTGGATTTTATCCAAAACCATGGGCATTTCAAATGCTTCATTGACCTGCACAGCTACTCACAGCTGCTGATGTATCCCTATGGGTACACAGTCAAGAAGGCCCCAGATGCCGAGGAGCTGGTAAGCAATGGGGGCTGCTGCCTGGTCCCAGACTGCTTGACTTTGGCAGGGCCAAAGTGACGGATCTATAGCTTCTGAGCTATACGCACCTCCCTGCCCTTTGGTTTGTGTCATCCGACCCACTAGGGACAGAAAGAAGACAGTCCCTTTCTCATTTCTGTGTGTTCTGAAACTCTGTCCAGCCTGCATAATTAATTTTCTAGCTAGAACATGTCGTGGGTTCACTACTTACTAAGGACTGTGGTTGGAAGCATGATGGGAAGGGTTAAGGAAGAAGTGAAGGAGGGTAGAGGTCATAGCCTGGGTTCTGTGTCACAGCCCGTGGCTCACTCCTGAAATAGGAAAGGTTCCTATAGATGGACTAGTAAGAGTAGGGTTGGTATTTTCAGGGTAGCTGCAGGCTTATTCCTACATTCTGGTCTGCTGGGGCACCACCCTGTTCCCAGGCCACCACCAGCCCACAAGTCTGTGGGTTGAAGATGCCCCACCCAGACTCATGGCTAGATGTGGACCACATTTTGGTTCTCTATTCCAGGCTTTTCTCTTCAACATACTTGGCCTTTTACCATGTTCCTGAACATGACATTTCTCCCGCTTGGGCTATCTCAGTAACTGTAACTGGATTCCTACAGGGTTGGCAAGCAGCTCTTTAGGCCTTCCGAAAGCTTGCAGGAAACCCTTCCAGTCAGAGTGTGTAGCACACATTCTTTCAAGTGCTCAGTGATCTCTGTTCGCCTCCATCCCCTCACTCTGCCAAATCCCTTCCCAGGATGACGTGGCGAGGAGTGCAGCCAAAGCCCTGGCTTCCTACTCTGGCACTAAGTATCAAGTAGGACCAACTTGCACCACTGTCTGTGAGTATTCCTGGGCGTGAGGCATTTAGAAAGTGCCTTAGGAGGAAACTTGAAATGGGTGGGGGGGGGGAGATGCAAGCTTTGTTTCCTGTATTATTGTCTGATTGTTGTAGTAACAAACCAAAATTCATGTCAAGACTTTGTGGCAAATGGCGACTGTAGGCAGTCATCTTCATCAGGGTCAGTACGGTGCTCACGTGCTTACCGTGCGCCTGTCAGTGGGTAGATCTACATACCTCATTGGTATTAAGGATCCTGTGACATGTTTTATCAAAAAATTATCAAAGCCTATCCTCCGTTTTTGTTTGTTTTGTTTTGTTTTTCAAGACAGGGTTTCTTTGTAGTTTTGGAGCCTGTCCTGGAATGGAATTAGCTCTGTAGACCAGGCTGGCCTCGAACTCACAGAGATTCTCATACCTTGCCTCCCTAGTTCTGGGATTAAAGATGTTTGCCACCAATGCCTGGCTTTATCTTCCATTTTTATATGTGTGTTTCTGTCTGCATGTGTTCATGCTTGTTGAGTACAGAGGTCAGTGTTGGGTTTGTTCTCATCTCTATTGTTCCCTACTTTATTTTTTGAGACTGAGCCTCTCACTGATTGCCTAGACTGGCAGGCTGGCAAGTTCCAGGGATCTGTTTGTCTCTGCTCACCAACATGAGGGTTACAGACCCATGCTGCCATGCCTGCTTTGACCTGTGTGAGTTCTGGGGATCCAGACTCAGGTTCTCAAGCTTGAGTTGTTTCCCCCGGGTCCCTATCCATTTCTAAGGAAACTCCCCAGCTTTGTGTTAGGAGATGGATGGTAGTGATAAATGGGACATATTTGTTTTGGTCTCATTTGAGCATTTTACTGGATTTCTGTTGACATCTTGCCAATTCTCTTATTTTGGGAGTCTGTCTTCAGTGATGGGGAAATGTCATACCTCAGAGCTCCAGCTAAATGGCAAACATGAATGTCGACATGGGGAAAGCAACTCTGCTCCCTTGTAAGGGCGTGTGTCCATCTACAGTGCCTTCTCCATAGCAACCACTGTCCTGGCACCTTTGCCTCTGATCTCAGCTTTCTCATCTCTGTGTGTGTAGCTACAGAGCAACATTAAGCAGTTAGCATGATGCTAGTGTTTGTCTTGCTAATTGCAGCAACAGTCCATTAATTATTCATAGTTTATTGCCATTAGTGATGTTAAATGAGAACTCTTCAGAAGACAGACACATCTGGGGACTCTCTCCACCCTCTGCTTAATAATCCAGAAGTGACCATGGATGGACCCAGAGAGCTAATGGAGACTCGCTAGGAGCCCCTTGAGGAGGTCGTCCCAAAGATCTTTGTGGGTCACCAGGGCCCATGCTTTTGGGTCAAACATCAGTTTAAATAATGGCCTTGTTCAACCACATCAAACACATATTTTCACCCAGCAAGAGCAGTGTCAAGTCAAGGGGTACTCACCAGATGCCTCAGAAGAGGGGGAAGGCTCTCCTGAGGGTGCCCAAGGGCCGGAAAACTTGCCATCTTTCAAGAATATCCTGGATTCTTCAGAGGTCTTCTCTGCTTCTGTTGCTTTCTAGAAGAGTAGTCAGTTTTTTGTAAATTAAAATCCAGGGGCTCTGGCATGTGCCACGTCCGTTCTGGACATCTGTGCCTTCAAATGCTGGCCTTGTCTTAGAGTCATTATTTTAGATGAAAGTAATTCACACTTTCTTGCCTTCTTAAACAGAACACAGGGGAAAGAGTTCAGCTCTACCCCCAAATTGAGTGGTTTCTCAAGATTAATTATTATGACCTGAGGACCCAATATGTCATTTTGGACCATAAGGTCCTTTTGCTGACTAGCCCCACCCCAATTACTGCCTTCAGTGTTGTGTCTGCTTTTTTTTTTTTTTTAATGCTTTTTGAAGTCAACATAGATAATAATGAGCTTCAGAGTAGTGTTCTCATGCATCTATGTCACGCTCATGTATGTCCGTTACCCGTTACCCACCTCCTCCCATGGGTTTGTGTCTGCTCTTGTGTCTTCTCCCTCCTGTCAGGCTGTCATGGCTGTTGCTCTCCCCCTCAGCCAGCTTACATTTCCTTCCTTAAATCTTTACTGAGTCTGATTTACTAAGGGATCTAGTAAGTTCTTGGGCTCATCTGACTAGAATAAATCATGCGTTTTAAGGATGTTTGTGACAATGTTATTTATCACCACATAGGTCTGGTGAGCATCTAAAATCCCCATTAGGAGAGGGCTGAACAAAAACAGTCAGTGGATTCAGACAGGGAAGCATTAGGCTGCCCTCAGATGAATTAGGTGGATCAATGTGCACTAATAGGGAATGATCGTCAGGTGTTAATTGAAAAACTGAATTAGCGTTAATAGTAGGTGTGTGCATGTGTGCATGCATGTGTGTATGGTTTCATGCATTTGTGTGTGTGTTAAAAGATATGGGGAGATAACTTGCTATGCAAACATGAGGACCTAAATTTGGTTCCTCAAATCCATATAAACCAGGCATTGTGTTGCGCACATTTAAGCTAGTGCTAAAGAGATGGAGACAACTTAGCACAGCTGGTGAATTCCAGACCAGTGGGAGTCCCAGCACCGGAGGCAGACCTCCAGCCTCCACATGCACATGCATACACATGCATTGCACATGCATATGTATACACGAGTTTCCACACATGTTTATGTAGACGTACAAGCAAGAGAAGGCACACATTGAGCAAGAAATTAAATAAAATGAAGTTATGAATCTCATCACTTTGAATACCAAGCAGAATCCTAACTTCCTCCTTCCAATGTCTTAAGTGTATTGTGAAGTACTTGGGTTTATCATATAAAGAACCACTAGAAATGCTAGATGTTGTTTGCTTTTAGCTGGAGCATTTTCTCAGGGCACAAATACTGTGGGGAGCACTCAAGGATTTCTGAGAGCAGAGCAGAGTCCATTCCATTCCCTTGGGAACATGCATGTATCTTTAGAAAAGTGTGTCCATGAGAAACAGTTCTCAGGAATAAGGGAAAGGAAGGGACTTATCAGATGTGTTAATCCACCAGATGGACCTCAAGTCGGTGGGACGGACCACTTAAAAGGATTCGGGCTTAAATTCCAGCTTGTCATGTATTTCCTTAGCTGCTTTCCCACCCTGAGCCCGGGCTTTTCCCATCTGTAAACTAAGGGCAGTCATGGCCTTTACTGGATTTTAAAGATTAAGATATCATGAATGTCAAGTGTTAGATATAAGGACTAGCTCATTGCAGATGCTGAAAAATGAGTATCTGCCATTGTCAGTATTTTATTAGTGTCGATTATCATCATTTTATTAGTGATGATCACCTACATTTTACACTAGTAAGAAGATTTCTGCTCTGAGTTTGACTGAGAAGCAGCAGAAAAATAGACCTCCTATGTCTTTCAAGTCTTCTGGCAAAGGGAAGTCCCAAGGAATGCATTTCCTCTTCCTGTGAATCAGTTACCTCTTGCTGTGTTAAAACAAAACAAAACAAAACAAAACAAAAACAAAAACAAAAAACAACCAAAAAGCAAAACTAGGACGAAACTTCTCAGCTTAACTTGATAAACATTTATTTTCTTACCCTATTTACTCGGGTCAAAAATTCAAGAGCATCTTAGGTGGACAGCTCTGGGCCACCATACCTAACCAACAACACTATGTGGATTCTAGGGGTTTGAACTCTACTACACAAGCTTGCATAGCAAGCAGCTTGCCCACTGATCTATCTCCTCAGCCTTGGGAATGAGGACTGACATTTCTTAGTTTGAGGTTTGAACAGACCTTCATGGTGAGGATGCCCTGAGCCCTACGGATGGAGCCAATGTGCCTTTTTGAACATATATGCCTTAGGACCCGACGACTTTCAGAAAGAACTGGGGATTCTAAGGAACTCCATTCTGTAATTGGACTTTCCTTTGGGCCACCAGCTCACAAATAACAACAGAGAGTGCTATTATTAATGATGAAAGCTCAGCCTTAGATTAAGCTTGTCCCACTAGCTCTCTCTTATTAACCCATGTTTTTATTAACCTATGTTCTATCATGTGGCTTTTACTACTCTCCCATTTTGTGTCTGACTCATTCCATGGCAACTCAGTGGCATCTCCCGAGTGCCTCCGATTCCTCCTCCTCCTCTTCTTTCCTCTCCCTGGAAATCCTGCCTATACTTCCTGCTAGCTATTGGCCGTTCAGCTTTTTATTACTCCAGTCACAGCAACGCATGTTCACACACTGTACAAATATCCCACAACAGCATCCAGGAAGCGCTCTAGCCCTTTCCCAGAGAACCTGGAAGGGAAGTGGGCTTCACTGGTATTCTCTTCTGACTTACAGATCCAGCTAGTGGGAGCAGCATCGACTGGGCATATGACAATGGCATTAAGTATGCATTCACATTTGAACTGAGAGACACTGGGCTCTATGGCTTCCTCTTGCCGGCCAGCCAGATCATCCCTACTGCCGAGGAGACCTGGCTAGGACTGAAGACGATCATGGAGCACGTGCGGGACAACCTCTACTAGTCAAGGAACACTCCTATTTTACCCATAAGCCACCCTTGAGGCCACTGTTAAAGGTCACTTCATGCATGGGTCAGAGCCTTCCGGGCTGGTGGAGAGCAGCTAGCTCCCTTCAGCACCGTTCCTGAGAGACCACGCATCCTGGTGGCAGGCTTGTGACCAGCCCATCTGTCAGTGAAGTGATTGGTCCCGCTGTTCTGCCTCTCTACCCATGCATGGTTGGCAGGCTACATTCCCAGCCATTACTTCCTGGTGGCACATGGCTACCTCGCTTTTAGAACATCTCCAATGGCTTTCTAGTCTACATTTAGCCAAGCCAGGGATCTGGTTCTGGTGGGGAACTATGGGAGCTGCTGGGGGAGACAAGGCTTATCTTTAGAACCCCCTGGATTTTCTCTTTCTGACATGTTTTTTTCTTTCTCTTAGACAGGGTCTTACTATATTGCCCATACTAGCCTGAAACTCCTAGGCACTCCTACCCTAGACTCCCCCCATAGTGACACCCAGTTCAGAAACACACTTTTCTTTGAGGAGCATATCCCACTGAACCATCAATATAGTTCTTTCTATTCTGTTTATTCTTCCTAATCCCATTATTATCATCATCATTATTATTGAGACAGGATCTCTCTATGTAGCCATGGCTGTCCTGGAACACAATACATAGACCAAGCTGGCCTCAAACTCACAGAGATCTGCCTTGCTCTGCCTCCAGAGTACATTAAAGGGATTAAAGATGGGTATCACCACCCCTGGCTCCTCTTAATTCTTTTTTGTTGGTTTAAGTACACAGATGAGCTCTTGTCCATCACAAGGCTCAGTGTTCAGAAAGTGCCCATTATTTTTACCCTCTTCTCTTTATATTTGGTGTTATTGGGATCCCCTAAAGGGTCAGTTGTACCCTAGGCGATGCTCACAGGGATCATGGGTGAGATGGGGGTAGACTGCAGGGTCACAGGATTAGTACTGCCTATCCTGTCGGCCTCATCTCCACTCTGCCTTTTGAACTCACTTCAAAGATCTTGCCCTCACCCCACAGGCCCTAAATCATCCCTATGGCCTGGATAATCTCAGGGCCTCAGCACATTCCAGCTTGGGCTCTGGTGCAGCCTGTGTTTCAGTCTCCTGGTTTCTTTCCTCCTGTGTTTAAAGCCACCTTCTATTTGCATCCTGGACCCTGAGCGCCTACCTGGAACAAGGCTTCATCATCAGCCAGACACCTCCTGATCTCTCTTAGCACATACCATCTGCCCTGTTTGTGTTGTGGTTTTTGTTTCTGTGGAGGTTTTTTTTTTTTTTCCTCCCTGTTTTCAATCATGTCTGTAAATCTTAACCTTCTGCCTAGGATTTGGGCAGCATCTGGTGTGTCCTCATAAGCCAATAAATATTCAATGTGGGTCTTGTGGTCGTTCTTTATTCTTTGCTTTCACCTGAGTAGAACAGTCTTGAATATGCAGCTCTTTATAATGTCAAAAGCAAATTTCAATCCCTGTCCCCATCGCATGACATGTACGCAGGCCTATTTCATCAGGCAGAGGGGCCTCTGGGGCAATGTTACCTTGGTGATTTCACTCCGGCTGGTTCTAGTTCCTTGATTTTCAGCCCAGAAGCTTGATATCCACAGCTTCCGTGTTGATTAGACCCGGGGATGCTGACTCACGCCTTCCGAGCCCAGATGAGGCAGATGATAAAATCAGAATACGAATTTATTAATTTACATCATGGAATGTAACTGCTTAATGGATTGGATCCTCACGTCGGCCTGAACAGTATATTCTCAGTACATTCTCTCCCTGTAGGCAAGATACATGGGCAGCCAAATTATAATCAGAAGGCTGCTTACTGAGCAGGCGTTGGAGCAAGGAAAGTTAATTACAGTCTGTGATTAGAATTTTTAATGGCACCCAGCTCTAATAGAATGATATGTCTACTTCTATAACCAGAACACACCTGCCAGCTGCACGTCTTTGTAGTCGCCATAATGCCTGTTTCTGTGACCCACCTGTGACCTGACTCCATTTCTGGCCACTGCCCTCAGATTGAGATTTTTTCCTTCAGATTCCTCAAGCAAGGAGTGAAGAGTCATATAAGGAAAAAAAAAATGATAATATGACTAGAATAAAACCAAGGGTATTAGTTCTTTTAAAGACACAGCCACGAAAGCTAGAAGTCACAGCATTCCTTAGCTACACAACAAAGAATGGATGCAGGCCTGCAGATCAGTAAGAAAACACAAACAGCCTGGTGGGAAAATTGGGTAAGCATATCATGTAAGAGGAAGGAAGTATGTCTGACAGACTTATTTATGAAGGGATGACGAGTGATGGAGGACATTCAGAACAAGGCTGCAATGAGATGCCGCTCTACGCTCATTCTGTTGACTAAAATGGAAACATTGGAGCGGATGTGAACGGAAGAAAGGGTCTCTTACACATTCTTAGTGGGCAGATGAATTAGTAAAAGCACGAATGTGGAAAACATTACCTCCCTATCTCTCAAAGCTTACAGCTTATGATTCAGCTACCTCCACCCCAGAAGCAAACCTGAGAGATTCAATGGGAGATTTATGCAAGAATAGTCATAGCATCAGTGGTTATTACAGTGAAGACCTAAAAATAACTTGAAAGATCATAAGTACAAATGCTGGTAAATAAAGTAGCATATGGTCACATACTGAAATGGTATACACCAATCAAAATTTCATATGATTTCTTGTGTAGAGTTAAAGCTGCACGCCCACACAGACATACACATGGACAGACAGATGTGCCCAAACAATGTATATATATGTAAAGAAGATATAAATCTTGCTAAAATTATTCAAGGGTAGAAGATGTATTAGACCCCTTCTTCCTTGTGACTGACCCCCTAGTGGCTGTGAGTGTTCACCACCAACAGTTCAAATCTCACTTACTTCCTCCTTTAAAACAAAACAAAACAAAAAACTCCACATTTATTTATTTATCCTCCCCCGCCCACCCGGTGTGTGTGTGTGTGTGTGTGTGTGTGTGTGTGTGTGTGTGTATACGTTCATGCAGGTCAGAAGACAACTTTCAGGAGTCAGATCTCTCCTTCACCATGTGGGCTCTGGGTCTTAGGCTTGGCAGTATGTGACTTTACCCACAGAGCCATCTGGCTGGCCCAAGTTATTACCCTTTCTAGAGACTTGGTATTAGGCAAATAAGGTCTGCCTCAGTTTGGAAGCTATGCTTTTTTCCTTTATCTCTCTTCTCCAACATGGCTTAAAGGTTCAAGGGTACAAATAGTTGGCATCAATGTGCTCTGTATGTCTGGGGGTTAGGATGGGGTCTATTGATAGCAAGGTCAGACAAGTCATCCATGCTCTACTCCCTCTCTTTGCTAGTCGCTGGAAATAACGACTCACTACACACACACACACACACGCACTCGCACGCACGCGCACTCACACACACACATACAAAGGTATCACTTACAGAAGACTCTGGCTACAGGCTCTGCTTCCAGGGAGATGGCTTCAGACAACAGGAAAAGAACCAAGGATTCTAAGTGATGATTATGACAGTCAGGGAGAGGCCAGGGGGAGGGGTAATGCTCTAGATAAAGCTCCATCACTGAGGGGCATGCCATTCACCAAGGCGTATGATTAATCTATTTCTGTAGACCTGAATCAACCTTAACAGATCTGTATAAAGATAAGAATTTTAATTTTAAAATGTTTGCATTTATCATGAATTTACTGCACTTCTATTAGTGCCAGAGATGGTTTCAGCTGCATTGTAACAGCAGATGAGAACAAAAGTTCTTCCTGCACGGAAACTTGTAGATGAAGAGGCAGGAAGCACCCAAGTTCATGGCAAAATCAAGAAGTTCATTTGGGTAAACAATAATAAATAGATGAGACAGATCACTTAGAGGAGTGTGATGGATGATAATGGACCTCTAGACTAAAACAAAACAAAACAAAACAAAAAAAAAGACAAAAAGCAAAAACCAGAGAAGATAGCATTTGGGCATTTGTTTTAAATTATTTTTAACATTATTATTCTTTGTCTATTTCTCCAAACCACGTGAACAGGGGAAGTTAGATTTTATTTTCTATAGTTTATGGAGGGGAATGTCTCAAGGGCTGCATGTTTCTTGCCTTAGATGAATAATTAAAATGTTCTGATTTCTAAATGAAAATCCCACAGAAAAAGAAAATCTGAGCTATTATAAACCTGTACAGATCCCACAAAAGTTTCTGAAAGACATTTAAGTCAGAAAGGCCTCTGTAGCTCATCAAGCCAGTATCTGCAGGATTTCCCACAAGGATGGCAATGAGAATTGCAACAGCTAGTTCATCAATCTTGGAGCTCTTGGTTTGTGTTCATGTACCAAGTGCACATGCACGTGTCAAGGCTAGTCCACAGCCTCTGGGGTCTTCACCTAAGTTTAAAATTTCCTTTGTGTGTGAGTGTGTGTGTGTATGATGGGTAGTATCTGAGGACAGTTTGCAGGAATGGATTCTCTCCTTGTACTAAGTGGTTCCTGGGGACTGAACTCAGGTGGTTAGGCCTGGCAGTACACAGCCCTTCCTGCTGAACTATCTTGCCAGCCATCATGCTTTTTGAGACAGAGCCTCTCACTGGCCTGGAGCTTGCTAATGCAGCAAGGCTGGCTAGCCAGTGATCTCCCAGGGGTCCAAGTGTCTCTACCTCCCCAGTGTTGGGGTTTGCTGCCATGGTTGGGCAGACCAAATTCAGCTATGGATGCTTGTGTGGAAATCACTCTATTGTAGACTAAGCTGTCACCCAGCCCTGAATTTTCTTCACAGTCTGTGTGTATGGGTGTTTTTTTTTTGGGGGGGGGGGAGACAGGACTCAGCTATGTCCAGGTCTTACTGTGGATTCTCTTGGGACCAAAAGAAGATGCCTGTGAAATTACTGATTAAGGAACACGTCTGAAGCTGGTGTGGAATTTGCTGCTGCCTGTGTGTGCTTGAAAGTGAGCCTTTCCCTGAACTGCAGCCTCTCAGGGACCACGTTGTTCACGTCAGTCTTCTGACCACAGACCGTGGGAGCAACAGAATGGCCCGCTGGCTCTTCTAGCCGTGTGACTGATCTTGCACCAAGTTGTCATCCTGGTGAGGTGGGGGGAGGTCTCAGTTTCTCATTCTTTTTCTCAGGGGTAAAGTGCTGTAGAGAAATCCACTTGTCTGCTAGGCAAGTGCTCTACCTTAAGTTCTAAGCTCTGCCTATTTGGGGTTTTGTTTTGTTTGAGACATGGTCCCTTGTCCAAAACTTGCTCTGTAGATCAGGCTGTCCTCTAACTCAGAGAAATACCTGCCTCTGTCTCCCAAGGGTTAGAACTACACGTGTGCACTAGGGAGCCTGGCTTTCTATCTTTAAAGTGTGAATAGTGTTGGTATCTGCAATGACTTACCAAGAGAATTACGTGAGCTAATAAAGCATTTCATACCTTCTGAGGCAGTAGGAACACTCAGCATGTGTTAGAGAGGTTCCTCTCACCAGCTGGTGGAACTTCATCTATAAATCAAGTAAATCAAGTCACTGGCATTTGCTTCAAGTGGAGTCTTGCTTGCTGGAGGCTCATAACACTAAAAAAGGAAGATGTCAGTAGTTTACAGAAAAGAACAGTTGAATCTGAAGTCACTTGTAGTATTGGATTTTAAAATATTTTTTTTTTTAAATATTGGTTTCCCCCTCCCCCCAGTTTGTATATTGATACACCTGCCTCTAGAGTCAAATAAAGGACCGCTGCCTGGAATCTTCCCAGGTCAAGCTTCCAGCACAGCCCCGTCAAGCACTTGGGGTCATCTCTTGAGTTTTACAGGTCCTGGGAAGGCTCTGATCTAAATCTGTCCTGGGTCAAGTTGAGAATGTGTTGCAGCTCTGGAATATCCTATACTTCTCTTACGTTTCTTTACAAAGGCCAGCGAGGCAGCATCATCTCCATCATTATCACCATCATCATCCTCATCTTTCTGCTTGGCGAATGCTGGAATCTTGCCAGCCCAGGCAGCCTGTAAAATAAATCCCCTCTGCTGTTTGCACTGAGCCTTAAATCATGAGCACCGGCTGTTTTGTGTATTTGGAATAAAGCTCCAGGTGTATTGGGGGGCATCAAGGGAGCACAGCCCCCCACCATATCCATGGGTACTGTGATGCAGCTGGGCAATCTACTCCTTTAATACCAAAAGTGAATTTCATGCCCCAGCCCACTTCAGCAAGACCGTGCTCAATACCTAGTAAATGTTTGTGGGTTTGGTTTGCTACATGCCGCCAGCCAGCAATCACAGAAGCTGTGCTCTCAACAAGTTAGGACAGCAGGGAAAGAGGTGCTTCTTCCCAACAAATACAATAAGTGGCATTCTGGAAAACAGATTGGAATGCATGTCCCTAAATTCTGAGAGAGACAGAGCATAAATTAAACATGGAGCGAGGAGGGAAGCAAGTTGGTTGCTTGCAGCTTTCCAGTGATTTATAGTTGTCAATGTTTTGTAGATATTGGGTAATTAAATTATTGCAACCACCTGGTGATGTATGCAGGCTGAATACTATTATGCCCACTTTAGTAGGCGATGAAGAGGGGCGGATATGGGTCTCACCACTGAGAAAGCAGAGCCCGGCAGTCTGCCTCTAACTCCGTCCTTGAACTTGAAGACCTTTGAGATGTGTATAGCCCTAACTTCACCGCCTATATTATCCACCTGCCCTTTAACGTCTGGTCTTTCAGGTTTGCAGCCAAGAAAGAGAATTTCTGAGGAGTCAGGGCACCCTGACCAGTCATGGCAGGCTGCGGATACACTACCCTTTATGCTTTCCTTCATCCCTGTGCCTGTGATCAAGGCTTCCTTCCGGAGGAACCATGGGCAGTGTTTTCATATGGAACATCTAGATGGGCTGAAGGCTACTATTTCTGCCCTTGCCACCTTTCATAGGGAGTGTGCAGCCTGTGGAACCACCTACCTCCTCTTGACTGTCAGCCTCTCCCACCCTTGGACGATAAAGTGTCCACTCCTGTCAAAAAGCAAATACACATATTCTGTTTCAATATTGAAACAATTTGGCCTAGACTTAAGAAGCCCATTAACTTAGGTCTAGAGCTCTGAAGCCAAGGCAGGGTTTTGTGTGGTTTTGATCCTAATTACATCATTAAAAAAACACCGAGAGGACACTCACAGCTGTGTCAGCTTCACATCTAAAATCCCATGTTGGGCATGGCTATCTCACTCAGCCCATCAGGCTTGTGGCAGGAGCCTTTACCCGCTGAGTCATTCTGCCACCATGGCATTATTCTTTTCTGATGGATGGGGAAAACACAAGAGGTCGGGAAAGCAAAGACCTTCTGTTTCAATTTCAGTAGACATGTATTAGAAAACTCAGGAGAAGCCAGGCCCCGTGGGAATGGCTGACCTGTTTCATCACTGTGAAGCGATTTTTCTAAAATGCTCTGGAGGCAGCTGGTGAGTGGACAGGTATTAACTTGGTTAAGGAGTCGTGTCAAAGAAGACACCAGATCTTTTTCTCTCTCCTGTCTCAGAGCTATCAGCAAGAAAAATGTCTAATGGCCATGTCTCCGTATGACCTTGGGGTTTCCTGGCAAGTGACTTCTGCGTAGGAGCCTTCAGTTTGCTCTGGAAAATGAAGGCGGGACTTTCATAGTCAGAAGGCTTATGCTGAAATGGACACACTGCCAGGTTTGGAAAGGCTGTAGAGAGGAAGAGAGGGCTGGGTGCTAGCTTTCCCAGGGACCAATGGTTGATTTCCCTCACTCCCAAGAGGGGAAATAAAACAAAGTGATCCTTAGCAGAAGTGGACACTTCTCTCGTGGCCATGCTTCATGAAGCTTTTCCTTCAACAATGCCAAGATTTGAACTTTTCTGATCCTTGAACCCAAATTTTTAGATCCTTCCTCAGATGTTGCTCTCAACACGTAAGCAACACAAGGCCCAGAGTAAAGGTTTTTCTTAAGATTTAATGTGTGTGTGTGTGTGTGTGTGTGTGTGTGTGTGTGTGTGTGTGTGTACAGCTTTCAGGTGTTGGCTGGTTCTTACCTTCCACTGAGGGTTGTGGGGACTTGCCTGCAAGCTCTACTACCTGCTGAACCATCTTGTCAGCCCTACACCTCTATTTCCCAGCAAATGTCTCTTGGTCTCCATGCCCATGAAATTTCTGTAGTTCTGTGAAGGATCTCACACTCACTATAAGAACCATCTCCCAGCATCAAGCTACCTTGTTTCATACACATCCCATTCATAAGCAAAGCTACAGAGAGTATGAAAATCTACCTGCATGCCCAGATTGTAATGAGAAGCCTTGTGAGGCAAACCTTACTTTCCAAATAGATTGATGAAGTCTGGTAACACAGGGAGCTTAATAGGAATAGAACCCAGCCCTGCCCCAGCTCTACTGAATCAGACTCTTCATGGATCACAATTCCCAGACGATTTAAATATGTAGCAAGGTTTGGGATGAAATGAGGCACCCCCCCCACTATGTTGCTAATTATACTTTTCAGTGTGTCAGATTATCTTGACTTAGGCTTTATATTAGAGTCATGAGGAGGGGGTTGGCAAGCTACTAATGCTTGAAGTTCTATAGCCATCAATGGAAACAGACTCTGCACACCAGCTTTATAAAAATACAACATTGCTGCATGGCTGATGTTGAGCACCTCCATTTTCAAGCTGGTTTCTAGTGCCTTTTCTCCAGTGTTTAGAAGCCCATTGAGAGACACTCCTCTGCGGATCTTTTCCATTTCTTCACATCCACACTGCCTTTTCAAAGATGTTAAGACAATAAACAGCCTTGGAAACTGTGGATAGTGTTTCCCTCTGGAGTGGAGGGCAGATTTATTTACTGTCCAGTAAAATAAAAATAATGTCTGTTTCTGGAGCAAAGGACAGTTGGGTTCACTGCCTGTTACACAAGTTCAGGGTTTTTGGGTTTCAGCTCTGACATGTGACGAGCTTAGAAACCTGTCTCTCCTGCTTTATCAACAAGCAAAAAGCTGAATAAACTGAAAACCAATGACTTTTCTTGGACTTACCAGAGAACTGGGGTCAGAGGGCAAGCTGATGTCCTGGAATCTAGGGACAGCACTTTCGAGTCACAGATGTGATCTGTTTACCCAGAGCAGAACCGTGGCGGAGAGGAAGGTAAGAACTGTACAGAAATTCAGATGAGGTTGGAGGTTAAGTGTGAGAGACCCCCCAAGACATACAGTCTCAATCTCCCTATCTCCCTTCTTGTTTCTCCGTGTGTGTGTGTGTGTGTGTGTGTGTGTGTGTGTGTGTGTGTGTGTTTTGCTTTGTTTCACTCTTGGGGGGGGGGTCTTTTCTCTATAACCTCACTAGAGTCTCCTGGTAAAAAAGCAAGAACACTTTCCTGCTGTCTCAGATAGGGGATGAGAAGGTCAACCATTTTGAAACATGCTCACCATGTTCTCCACAGCATAGCTCCACTCTGTAGAAGGGAGAATGGTGAATGTTTCAATATAAAGATATGTGAGTCTGGAGAGACGGCTCCATGGTTAAAGACACTGTCTGCTTTTCCAGAGGACCTGGGTTTGATTCCCAGTAACCACATGGCAGTTCACAACTGTCTGTGACTCCAGTCCTAAGAGATTCCATGCCCTTTTCTGGCCTCCACAGGCTCGAGGAACACAAGTGGTACACAGATGTACATGCAGAAAAAAAACACTCATACACATTAAAAAAAAATGGATACATGTCTAAGGTAATGGACATGCTAGTGACCCTGATTTCATCATTGTACACAGATTATATATGTAAAAATATCGCTCCCCAGCCCCATGAAGGCATACAACAACAACTACATGCCAATCTAAAAATAGTCTCTACTAAGTGCTGAGTGAGACTTCAAGGCTTTATCTGAATTTGGGGGAAAGACACAACCAAATGCAGCCTCCTCTAGTCTTCCTCTCTTACCTAAGGGAGAGAAGGGGAAAACAAAAGCTTAGAACGCTGGTCAAGCTTGTCGTCCAGGAGCTCATCAAGACCCATTTCATCCAAAGTCTATAGAGCATTTTCTTGCCCTTGTATCTTATGACCACAACAGTAGGGCTCACTATCGATTCAAGATGAGAGTTGCAAGGTACTAAGTTTGTCAGAGGGTGCTGCTGAGGGAAGCCCAAAGATAAAAACGGAGACAAAAATAAATTAAACAAATAAATAAACAACAACAATAAGGACACTTGAGAAATCTGAAGGCTCTAGTATTGTACATCTATGTCAAACACAAAACACAGCCCTGGCCCTACCAAGATAAACATAGAACCTCACACCAAAGGCCTATTTACTTCAGTTCTATGACTCCAAATGTTGTGTTTATCCTTTAACAAAGAAGTACAAGGTGTACTAAAGGGCAAGGAACAAAACATTGTAAAGACAAGGCAAGCATCTGAAGTAGAGTCATATTGGAGAACCATCAGACAGCGCATTAAACATAACCGTGGTCAGGAACTAAGAAGATGGCTCAGTGCTCAGGGATGCTTGCTGCTCTTGATGAGAGCCAGAGTCCGGTTCCCAGCACTGATGTTGGGGGTCTCATAACTGTTCCTCTGCCTCTGTGTCTCTGATACCCATTTCTGGCCTCCTAGGGCACCCACACACAGGTGTACATTCTTATTCACACACATACACACCAGTAAAGTAAGTTTTTAAAGGCAACAGTGATCAGTACCTTAAGGACTCTAATGGAAAGGGTACACATACAAAACCACATGGGTGACATAGAGAGCAGAGAGAATACAAAATCCCAAAGGAAGTGCTGGGAATCAGAAATACTGCAACAAACAAAGGATGCTTTTGATGGACCTATTATTAGTAAACTAGACATGGCCAGAAGAAAGAAAAAGGGAGAGTAACCACACTGTCAATAGAAGCTTCTGGAAATAAAAGTAAAAGAGGAAAGAAAGAAAAAATGAACCGTCTAAACAAAACAACAGAATACTTTAGAACTGTGGGACTACAATATATGTGTAATTGGAGCACTAGAAGGGAAAGAAAGAACAGAAGAAATATTTGAAATAATCTGGCTGGGAAGTTTCAAAAATTAGCATCATAAACACCAGAAAACTATACCTGGAAACATCATAATTTAACTTCAGAAAAGCGAAGGCATCAAGAGGAGAAGTTACCTCACACAGAATCAAGAATAAAAATTACCTAGGCGCTTTGTTAGAAACTATGCAAGCAAGAGGAGTGGAGTGAAATATTTGCAGTGTTGAAAGAATTCTATATTCAGTGAGATTATCCTTCAAGAGTCAAGGATCAATACTTCCTCAGACAAGCAAAATCCTTGGGCATTCATCACAGCAAACTTGCTCTGCAAGCAATATTAAAAGAAGTGATTCAGGGGATAGAGAATGATATAGGTTGGGACATTTGGATCTATATAAAGAAAGGGGAGGAAAAGTCAAAAGTTTCTTTTTCCCATTCTTAATTTAATAGAGAGCTGCTTAGTAAGGTGCAGTGTGCTGTGGATGTGGTGTTTGAAGTAATAAATGAATTTAGCCCATTATAAAGGACAGGAGGCAGGAATCAGGAGTACCAGTTGCAAGGCACCTCGCTGGGAGTAGACTGTCATTTGAAGGAGTATTATAAACTAGAGGCAATTACAGGTTAAGCATGATACAATAATGAGGCAAAGCCTGTCAGAGCCATGAGGAAAACCCAAGTCTAACCATTATACTTGGAGACTTTAAAAACTCATCTTTTGGTAATTTATAGGTGACACAGGCAGAAAATCAGTAAAAAATATGGTCGACCTGTTAAAGTACCATCTATCAGCTGCTATCATTGGCCTTTATGGAATAATCTATCCAACAGCAATTGGGGCTTTTTTTTTCTTCAGAGATCCCATAGAATACACACTAAGGTAGACACATCCTGGGTCATAAAAATATCGAACATTCTATAAGAATGGAAATCATAAAAGGTTTCAAGTTGTTCTCTAGACTTAGAATGCTTCTATGACTCAACCCACGGGCTTTGCAAGTGTCTCTGAGAAACGGGACTCAGAGAGGCACAAGTGTTGACATTGTCTCTGAGTGGGGGTTTGTGTGCCTGCTGCTGGCTTCTGTCAAACTGTGCCAAGGAACTTGTTCACTTTATAGAAAGTGTATAAAAGTCCCTAACTCTTCGTGCCCCATTCTTAAAACATAACCTTTACTTTGTGTAGTATGATATATGGATGTGTTGGTGTGGGTGTTGACTTGTGTGTGCAGACGTACATTTGTGGAGGCCAGAGGTTGATGCTGGGTATCTTTCTCAGTTGCTTTCCACCTTATTTTTTGGGGGAAGGCGGCAACAGGGTTTTTTAGTGAGTCCAGACTTCATGGATTCTGCTGGGGTGACCCTTTAGTTAACTCTGGGTCCTTCTGTCTCTGTGCCCTGAGTACTGGGGTTACAGACATATGCTGCCATGCTTGTGTGTTTACACTGGTGCTGGGGATCCAAATTCAGTCCTCATCTTACACAGTGGGCATTTCACCAACCGACACATTTCCTTGGCCCCTATTTTGATTTATTTCTCTCTGGGTGCATGAGTTTGTGCCTGTACTTGTGGAAGCCAGAGGACACATTCAGAAACCTCAGTTCTTGATAGTGTCTCTCATTGACTTGTAGCTTGTTGAGCAGGCTAAGCTGTCTAGCCAAAAGGCCTCAGGGGACATACTTGTCTCCCCTACACTGGAATTACAATTGCATGCTACCAAACTGGGCTTTTGTTTTTCAAGACAGGGTTTCTGTGAAGGTAGCCTGCCCTGGAGCACGCTTTGTAGACCAGGCTGGCCTCGAACTCACAGAGATCCACCTGTCTCTGCCTCTGGAGTGCTGGGATTAAAGGCGTGCACCACCACTGCCCAGCCATACTAGGTATTTTTAATGTGGGTTGTTGGCTTGAACTCAGGTCTTCATGCTTGCAAGACAAACATCTTACTGACTGAGCCATTTCCTCAGCCTCTCTCCACAGTTCGTGACTGCATCTTCCCTAGTTTTTAACCTTTTTCCTTATCCAAATCAATACTCAGATACCTGGGTTAAGCCAATTAAAGTCCAAGGGAGGCTAATAATTGGCCCCAGTACATTAGTGTCATCATTATTTTGGTTGCATCAAGATTATCAAGAACTATTTAAGGCAAATAAGCTCACACAGATGCTGCTGTACACACAAATACTGTGGTGCTGATGAAGACAAGGAAGATGAGAAATCACATTGGCAGCCTCCCCCTCCCCCCTCCAATTTCCTCCTTCTCCTACCCTCCCCCCCATCTTTCCACCCTTGTACAAAAGTTGGCTTTGTTCAGGAGACTGAATGCAGCACATGCAAGGAATGTTGCTGTGTAATTTATGTTAGTCAAGCCCAGCCTGGAGCCAACATGACCTCAGCAGGAGTTTGAAAATTACTGATCCCAAAGGCCTGCCTTGGGGTAAGATGGTCCTGACTCTATGTGACAACAAGAAAATCCCAACCAGACGCCAGGCTCTAAAGGCAAACTCTCGCTCATAGCTCTGCTTGATATTTTGGTTTTTTTTTGTTCCCCCCCCCCACAGTACAATTTCAAGGATACTGAAATTCCCCAGTGTCTATCAACATTTACTGAATAAAAAAATCAATTAAAAATCAGATTCTGCCACCCATCACTGAGTGAGAGATATTTCCAGAAACAAAGAAATGACAGTGTGAAGGAGGTTTTCAAAATTAATTGATGCTCGATTAGACCACGCTTCAAGGTTTTTTATTTTTTTCATGCCGCATTCCTATAATTTAAAAAATTAGCATGTCACACCCAAGCTGTATAATTACATAGCTTAGAAATTCTGCACAAATATCACTGTATTCCAATTTTGAATTTTATAAAACATAAAGAAAAACTGAGGTTGAAAAGGAGGAGATTAAAAATACAGTGCAGAAGCCCTGATCCCTTCTCCTTTACCCCCAACTGGAGTGAGTGCCTCCCTTTGGAGGTTTCTGAATTAAAAAATTAGTTCTGATCCACACGAACCCTCTGCTAGGTTTGCTTTAGTCTTACAAATGAACATCCGTTCTTCAACTAGATGAGGGCCCCTCAGGCTATAGCCCGCAGACTTGATCTAACTTCCACTTGTGCTGGATAGCCTTCAAGCTAGGAATGGCTTGTTCATTCTACAGATCTGGGGTAGCCATACCCACCCCCATACCACCCAGCCCGCTACCCCCACCCCGCCACATGGTGACAAGAGCTGTGGGACAGAGACCCAGGGCATGCTTCTGTACAGTCCCCAGTCCAGAGACTGATGGGAGGGTTAGGACTGGGGCTCCCTTGGTGGATGGGGGGGGTTAGAAATGGGGCTCCCTTGGTGGATGGGAGGGTTAGGACTGGGGCTCCCTTGGTGGATGGGAGGGTTAGGACTGGGGCTCCCTTGGTGGATAGGGGGGTTAGAAATGGGGCTCCCTTGGTGGTATCTGAGCCAGTTGTAGAGGGCAGGGTTGAGAGAGAACAGCTGGGTTCCTGGATGGAGGCAACCATGAGGCAGAGGGTTGCCTAAGAGCCTGTAATTAACTGCTGAGCAGGAACAAGGAGGAAGGGTTACACTTGGGGATGACATCAGGTAGGTGGTCTGGCTGTGGGGTGCTACCGGGGTCCAGTAACTAAAAATGGAGAGCTGAACATACAAATGTTTCAGAGTTCTGAGTGATGGGCGAAGAACGGAGAGAAGCGACCTTGGTGAAGGCTCAGCAACTGGGAGTTTGTTCTTCTAGGCTTGGAAGGAATCATTCCAGTGAATGTAAGGACAGAACAAGCGACAGACAGATCCTAGACCCTGGTCCGGGCTATACACACGATTCCCGAAATTAAGCAAATGAATGGCCAAGCTCCAGGCTACAAGGGTTAGCTGCGGATTGTTAGCTACCTGGAAAGAGTTCGAGTGTGTGGTGACAGGAAGCCCAAGACATGATTAACTAAACCAGGTTAGTGGCGACGGTTTCCCCTACAGGGTGGGAAACCCTGTGTGGGCTTCTGAACGGGAAGCAGGTCCTGGGCCGCCAGTCTCCAGCAATATTACCCCACCTTTTGGTAGCTCGTTGTTTTCTTTGATATCCAATACTTAATTCCCTCTGAAAGCACATCTTTCGAATAGTTCTGGCAGGTAGGCTAAACCTGTTTTTCAGTTAATTCAATCACAGTTGAGTATCCTGGGGGGATCTGCTATTTTAAAGAGCGGTGGAAGATTCGCTTGTTAATCAAAGACTCCAATGTGAACCGTGGCGCACTCCTGCTTTTCTGTTGTTTTAAAGATTACAGTTGACGTATTTATTTCTGTAAAGCACCCAAAGGGGACTTGTGGAGATTAAACATAATTTAGTCTGGGAGTTTTATTTGTGAGCATTGAGGCACCTCATGGATCTTGGAGACCCTCAGGGTGGTCGCTGACAGAAGTGGGAATTAATACCTTTAATGACAGGGATTCAGGGCTCTCTAGCCTCAGGCTTCCTGGTGCCTTCCTACCCTTGCCTTGGCTACTTAACTCCTTCTCATCTTACCTAGTGGCTCCAAATGCCATTGCTTATTCTCTCTCTCTCTCTCTCTCTCTCTCTCTCTCTCTCTCTCTCTCTCTCTCTCTCTCTCTCTGCCTCTGTCTAATTCTGAGTATGTAATATATATATTATATATACACATATAATATATATATATATATAGAACTTGCATTTTTGGTGGTATTGTGTTCATACTACCATGCAGCTATCAGTATCCACACATCTTGTGGAATTTGCCAGGTCCCCAACCAAACTGAACCCCCCCCCAGCAACTCCCCCCCTCCTTCTTCATCCCTGGAAACATCTCTCCATGTATTTCACGGCTCTAAATGCCCAGTTACACTTTGTAGACTTGGAGACATATTCAACACCTTGTTTGCAGAGTGAAACCCTGCTAACCACGTGCTATGAAGAGTGCTGCCACTCTTGCAGCCATGTTACTTGAATTTATAAACCCAGGTAAGGGTGTATACGGCTGCTTCCTGGCTTTTCAGTTTGGGGCATTTGTTTGTTTGTTTGATTGATTTTTTTGGATCGATTTCTCACTATGAAAAGTATGAATATAAGCTGGACATGACGGCTCATGCCTGTAATCGTAGAGCTTGAGAAGTAGAGGCAGGAAGCTTGCTATGGGATCTGAGGCCAGCCTGGCTATAGAGTGAAACACCGTATCTTATCCATCCCCTGAAAGAAGAAAGAGCAACAACAAGATTTTAACATTTTAGCATTTTCTGTAAGATACTCATCCATTCATTTAAAAATACATTGGACATTCATAGTCTAGTTTTATGTTCCATGTTCAATTCAGCTCCAGAACAAGAAACAACGACATCACTTAAGAGCTTTACGGCCCCTCAAATGCACACCCTCCTCTCCCCCAGACAAACCACCAGTCTGCACTATTGATTTCCTTGCTTTTCCTCCTATCACATAGGAGTGTGTGTGTGTGTGTGCGTGTGTGTGTGTGTGTGTGTCTGTGTGTGTGTGTGTCTGTGTGTGTGTGTGTGTGTGTGTGTGTGTGTGTGTGTGTGTATGTGTCTGTGGGCATGTGTGTGCACACGCGTGCGCATATGTTTAAAGCAGCCTATTATTTTGTGGACCTATACCAATGGGAAAAAACATTTTCTGACTTTGCTGCTTCACTTTAAATGTCTGAGGTTTGTCCACCTGGGTGCATGTATTGATTCCTCTCCAATCCTTTTGTTTGTTTGTTCTTGAGAGACAGGGTCTCATTATGCAGTCCGGGCTGGACTCACTGAGAGAGATCTACCTGCCTCTCTGCCTCCTGAGTGCTGGGATTAAAGAGATTCCCACAATTCCTGGCTCTCCTTCCTATCTTGTTGTCCCGTCTTGTACACTTACTCCAGTGCATCTCCTTTCTTCAGGTTGTAGGCAGGACACTCATGCACAGTACATCTTCTACCTTATTAGCTAGTGTGATGGCAACAAAAAGGATATTTTCCACATGCTGGGGACAGAGCCCAGAGCTACATACATGGCTAGTTAGGTACTCTACTATGGAGCTATCTCCTCAACCTAATTCTACTGACTTCTGACATTATTTCATTTTAAACTCTCCCAAGAGGAGATGAGAAACTGTATGTTAACTCTTATCACTGGCTGAGTTTTTAAACTTTTGCTAATTTGGTGGCATGACATGGCAATTTCATTGTGGTTTAAACGCTGTTATCTGACTGAATTTTGTACGTTTGTAGACAATTTATGAGCCCTCTTCTGTGACATAACCTTTCATTAAAAAATAATTTATAGAAATTGATTCACATAATTCTTTGTATATCCTTTATATTAATTCTTCACCAGTTATGTCCTCCCAGTTCTTAATTTAGAATATTAAAAACAGATGTCCTTTCTTTAAGATGTGGTCTTGTTAAGTGGCCCACGCTAGCCTCCAACACATTATATGTAGCTCAGGCTGGCCTTGAACTTGTGAGTTGTCTATATCAACCTCCTGAGTGGCTGGAATTATGATCGTGCATTACTGTGCCAGATTTAGACAGCGTTCACTTACTTTTTATTTTGACATTAGAATAAATTAATTTTACATTTTATTTTGAGATAGAGTATCACTGTGTATGCCAGACTGTCCTCTAACTTGGGATCCTTCTGCCTCGACCTCAATAGTGGTATAATTACAAGAGTGTACACCATGCCTGGCAATCTTTTCTTTATTGTTCTTCCTTCTTTTGCTTTGCTTCCGTTCTGTTGAGAGATGGGTAGGGTCTCAGTATGTCGCCTTGGCTGGCCTCAAAGAGTCACCTGGTTGACTATCTTAATTCACTGAAGCTTTTGATAGAGCCAGAGGTTCCTCACTTTAATGCAATTGTTTTTACCTATCTTTCCCTTTATATGAACCTTTATTTGCTTATGTTTTGTTTTAAAAGCTATTTCTTACCCCAATGCTATGTATAAAAAGGTCTCCTGTGTTGCCTTCTAGAAGCTCTATGGTTTTACCTTTGCTTTTAAGCATTTTAATTTACCTGGAATTGATTTTTGTATGTGGCACAATAGAGATTGCATTTCATTTCCCCATGCAGATCTACACTAACCCCAGCCACATCCATTGTCTAGTCTGCCCACTCCACATTGATCTGCTGCGCTGTGTCTACAAAGATGAACTTTCTAAATGTGTTGGGGCTTATTTCCGTGCTCCTATGATCTACTTACCTCACTATAGCATTGCATTGTCTCAATAATGATAGACTGAGGATGCCTCTCATCTTCTGGGTTAACTGGACTTTTCTTATGGTCTTTTTTTTTTTTTTCTAATACATATTTTCAGCTTGTTGAATTTTGTGTACCGATTCGGCTTTGAGGTAAAAGGGATTAGACTGGATCTCTGGATCCTGGCATATCTAAGTTAAATAACAACAATATAGCTGTTCCGCTGGCTAAGGCCTTGCAAATAAGCAAGCTATTGGGCACTGAGGCAGGAGGATAACACATTCAAGGCTTCCCTGGACGATTTCACTTTTTTTTTTTTTTTTTTTTTTTTTTTAACTTATAGCAAACTAAGGGATCTTTTGGGAAGAGGAAAGAACTTAGAGAGAGGAGAGGGCTGCCATAGAGATGAATGTGAGGCCATGAGCAAATGCATTATGCAGTGTAAAAAAAAAAAAAGACTAAGCACATAGAGCTCAGTGGGTCGAACCTGCCTAGCATGCATAGGAAAGGACCAAGAATTTGGTTAGTTGAGCTTGAAGAATGATCAACTGGAATTACAAATGAAAAAGTAGATACTCTATTTTGTTGATGATAGACTAGGACTGATGATAAGAAACAATGGGATTTTTATTTGCCATCGAAACCACTGCCGCTTACCTGAAATCACAGCACAACTGTACAATGCATCTTGATTTCAAAGGTTTTGAAATGTGGGGAAAACTTGTTTTAGGATTGATGCCTTAAGCAACTAAAATTTAAAACTCAGTTGATCAATTTAAATAACATATTAAACTCAGGTGATGAGAAAGTTACAAATATTTGGTGTAAATTAACTCTCTTCCATGTGGCCCAGAAAAACAATGAACTAAGAATATAACAAAATGGTTTAAATCTGAGAGGACAGCATGAAAAGGCCCAATATCATCTATTCAAACGCTCCAGATGGAGGTAATGGAGACTGGCAAGGAGACAATGTTTGAAGAACACAATGGCTGAGAAAATTTGAAAATACTGGTAATATCCAAATGTAGGAAATTAAATGAGTCTCAGACAGACAGAACAAAGAAATCTGCACTCAGGCATATTATGATTTCTGAAGTATAAATGATAATAAAACTGTAGAACATAAAGAGCAAAGAGATCTTCAAAGCAACCAGAAATGAACAAAGCCTACCAAGGAGCTTGGAGCAGATAGACCAACTGATTAAACAGCAAAATGGAGGCCAGAACACTGTGGGGCATATTTCCAGGATGCCAAGGAAAAAAACCAACAACCAACTGGAATTTATACCCATTAAAACTCCTCCAAGAGTGGGAGCAGAACAAAGACTTCTCAAAGAAATCAAAACAATGACAAGAAGATTTTCAAGAGTGAGACCCCAAGCAAATGGAAACCTCACCGCAGATATGAGGTCTCACGGTAGATATGGGCTACACCTTCTGGTGAGAAGCCAGGGGGAGGGCTTGCTGGCTCGCAGCTGTCTGACTGGCATTTTAGGACTGTTTGCATGTGCAAATACTTACTTTTAGGGTATCCCATTGATGCATTTAGAAAGATGTTATTGAACACACTGTATCCTGCACCCTCGTGGCTCACTTTGGTCAGGACTGTGGGTGTTTAACCCTGCCCACTTGCGGGAAGTAAATGTTCCCCAACGTATTTTGTTTAAGGGCCGTTTCCACTATGCATCTTCTGACCTTACGTGCTTTCCCGGGGACAGCACACACCCACTCACCTGCTGTGTGCTCTTTTTTGCCAGCCCGCCCGTTAGAAATAATAAGGGCCAGTACTACGTTGCACAGTTTTACCCCCTGATCTCAGTAAGTGTTTGGCACATAGTAAGTGCTTCAGCAGACTGCTTATTGAGTGAATGATTAATGGACCATTAATGATGAGTGAGAAGCATTTCATTAAACATATATACATGTTTCTGCTTCAAATTTAGCTATTGACTGTGGTACTCAGAGGGTGGGCAAATTCCCATTGAACTCTGCTGCCTGATTTTGTAGGCATTCCCTAGGTGGGGCTATTTAAATTAATGAAAGTGAAACACGATTAAAAATTTCTCAGGCATGTCAAGGGGCCAGTTGACTGCCCTCCTGATGATGTGGAGATAGAACATTTCCATTATCGTAGAAGATTCTTTTGGAAGTGCTGCCATAGAATTCTTCAGAGTTCCTAAGCGCTTCTCTTTCTCTCTTCTTGCCCTTGCTCTCTAATTCTCTCTCTCTCTCTCCATCTCTCTCTCTCTCCTTCCCAAACCAAGTACAGGGATAGTTGTCTCATTGTTAGTGGCTTAAAATGATGCTTTTGAACAAGAGGATGCTGGGTACTTTCGGTGACTAGTACCATTCCCACTTTTTTCTTTTGAATTTCTGAGCTATTATTTACCAGCTCGTTCTTTTATTCTCATGGCTACTAAAGCCACACAATTGCTTTCTTTTCTAGGTCCTTAAGCCCTTTGCTAATGTTACTTTCTGAGAGTTTCCAAAAGCTGGGGTTCTAGGAGAGTTTGGCGCGTCTGAACAGCTGACCCATGAAATAATGGAGTAGGGCAGGCGGGGTGGAGAGCGGACCAGCTATCAATAGAAGAGTGACCCCCCTCTACACACATGGCCAGCTAATTGGCCATTGTGGGAAAGCATGGGTGGAGAGGGGGCTGCTGAGAATCTCTAGTGACAGTTAAGTGGCCTTTGTGGACAGGACATCTTTGTTGGAGTTTGGCTTGGAATCTTCCTACCTCTTTCAGATTTTCTGTTAGATTCATCCTGTATCATTCAGGCCACATCTTTTGCTTCATTCTTTCAAGATGACTACTTTGTGTGCTGGCCTCTGCTTTGTTCTTACTGTTCCCAAACCAAAAGGAGACTGCCTAGGGCTTCTGCAGGACTGACAAATGGACTTTGCTGTTTGTTGAGAACTATACAAACGACTGTGTGGCCTTTATGTCCTGCAGAAATTGCTCCACCTGTCTCAGTGGAGTTGTGACCACCTGATGACAGAGACAAGGCATCCTGGCTGAATCCCTTCTAGTACACAATATAGATTTCCTTTGCCTCAGTCTCCCTTTACCTTCCCTGTTGTAACAGGAGTACAGACCTGTGGCTAAGAGTTAATGCCTTCTAAATAATAAGCAAGCCAGTCATCCAGGTTGTCTCCTGTGAGGTAGGGAGGGAAGGTATTTTCAGCACCTTCTGACCGGTGAGTTATTTCACTAAGATTAGAGCAGGTCAAAGGCCCCAGTTCTGTTACAGGGTCTGAGCACCCAGTTCTCTGTCCTGGGACCTGGGACACTTTAATGATGCTTCTGTGTAAGGAGCATATGGCTTGGTGACAGTGTCAGTGTATGGAAGGGGAAGGAGGGCAGAAGAGCAGTTGTGTAGAGGAGACGGCCTAGAGCCACTAACTGCTTCTCTTCCTCTGGAGATGGAGGATTTGATGCTCGCGAAAAGGTTCGCGCAGGGAATCTCCTCCCCATCCTGCAGAGGAAAGAAAAGCTAAGGCTCTTTCTTCCCCCTTTCCCGTCTTTCCACCCCTTCCCAGGAAAGGAGGGAGGAAGGTTGGCCCGGCTTTCCCAAGGCCTGGCATGTGGGTACCACATGCTAGACCCAGACCCCTTAGAGCCTATTGTCCCTTCTCAGGCCTGGCCTGCCGGCCTTTAGGTGATATGCTGTTGTGAGGCCTAGGCCATAGCCAAGCTGGAAGAAAGCCCTTGAAGCTTGCCTGGAGAAGGAAGCATGCAAGGCCCCCTAGGAGGAGGAACAGGCCCTGGGCTGTCCCCTGTGGACAGATGGACACTTCTGCTCTGCACCTTTATCCTGGATGCAGCTTGGGGCCAAATGAATTTCACAGGGTGAGTGGCTGCTGCATTGTGGGAAGGAAGACAGGCTGGAGGGAGGAGACCTAAACACTCTGAGTGTGCAGTGTGTGTGTGTGTGTGTGTGTGTGTGTGTGTGTGTGTGTGACTGTGTATGTGTGTTTGTCTGTGACTGTGTATGTGTCTGTGTGTCAGAGTGTATGTGTCTGTGAGTGTGTGTGTGTGCATATGTGTGTAAGTATCTGTGAATGTGTGTGTGTGTGCATGTGTGTGTAAGTGTCTGTGAATGTGTGTGTGTGCATGTGTGTGTAAGATGTGTGTCTGTGAGTGTGTGTGTGTGTGTGTGTGTGTGTGTGTGTGTGTGTGTGTGTGTGTGCATGCATGTATATGTTTCTGTGTGGACTCCTGGGTGAGACCAGACAAAAGTTTCAGCTCTCACCAGAATTTCCTTCAGATTCCTTGCTCTTCCACTCCCACTCCAGGCCAGGTAGCTGCTTTGGCTATGTTATTATCCCTCTACAAATCTACACTTCTAAATCTTAAGCTCAGAGTTAAGTTTTTAGGGTTCTGAAAGGATCCCCTAAAATTGAGACTCATTGGGAAGAGGAAAAAGATCAAAAAAAGTGGGAAGGGACAAGAGAGGATAATGGGGGAAAAGTGAGTAGGATCAAAATACAGTATATGCATGCATGAAAAGGTCATAACAAAACCCATTATTAAGTACAATTATTATACATCAATAAAAAAATAAAAAACTTTTAAAATCACACACAACAGAATTCATACATGTTCTTTAGGGCTGAAGGTTTATATTTTTCCTCAAATCCTTGAAGAAATTGTTAACCCTCATCAGAATATACACTCAAAAGTAGATGTGCTGTTATCCTTCTTCAAGTAGCCGCAAGCTCAAGCGCTGCCCCCAGGCTTCCCAATGTCCCAGAAGATTGATCTATGGACTGAACAGTAAGAAAGACACACAGCAGAACCAGGCAGGCAGAGAGCTGGCACCATCCCATCTCAGACCCTGAAGCTCATCTCACGGTGTGGGACTCTAGCCAGTCACTGTCCACCGACCTAACCAGCTGGGAGGAAAGGGGCAGAGCTCCTCTGCCGGGAGGGGCTGCGCTTGTCTGATTCCCGCCCATGGGTTTCAGCACACGGACCTGTCATTGGTTCTCCAGACCCTTTGCATCTATCCTTCACCTCTTGGCCCGTTGGCTCTGTGTGGGAGGGTAGACACGTGCGTTCTCCGAGTCCTTCCTGCCAGGTCCCCTCCAAGCCCGTCTCCCTCTCCTCCATACCCCTTTCCGCTGACCTAGCATTTTCACCAGATTTCTCAACATGTTTTCCCAGGGACCAGGTTCTTCGAATCCTGGCCAAAGATGAGAAGCAACTGTCACTTCTCAGGGATCTGGAGGGCCTGAAGCCCCAGAAGGTGAGGATTGCTCCTGGGAACACTACTGTCACAGACTTGTCACTGTCAACCTCAGCTCCTTGTCTTGTCCCCTACTCTTTCCAACCCCAAACCTTCCTGAAGTCTCAAGAAAATGTTCACTAGAGCTGGGCAGTGTTGGTAATCCCAACACTCGGGAGGCAGAGGCAGGCGGATCTCTATGAGTTCGAGACCAGCCTGGTCTACAAGAGCAAGTTCCGGGACAGCCTCCAAAACCACAGAGAAACCCTTTCTTGAACACCACTTCTACACTCCTCTCCCCCCCAAAAAAGATCATTAGATGCAGACAAGTCCAGGGTGGCTGGCTTCTCTGTCACGCATTAGGGCCATGTCTCTATAATGTTGAGTGGCCTTTGTAAGCTGTGATCCCTTTAGCTGTTCCTGCTGTCGTGGATGGGGGAATGATGAGCATTCTCTGAAAACAGCTGCAGTGTCCCAAAGCCATAGGGAAGCACAGATCTCCCTGCTGCCTTGCCACGTAGCATAAGGGTTGTTCACATCTGCCTTCCAATTGGAATGGCTTCGCCTGGCAGATGTGTTATATTTGGGCCTGTGTCTGTCAGCCTGGGTATCGGTTTCCAAGAACATTTGTCCTCTACAAGTTTTCACAACGGAAAGCATTTTCTTTGACAATTATAACAGAGGGCTTTTGTTTGAGGGTTGTAAAACAACCAGCTTTTTCTGGATGTGGCCCAAAGTTCTGGCTGCTATTTGTAGGAGTTTCCCTACCAGTGAGGGATTCTACCACCCTCAATGCCTCCATTTTACAGATTTTTATGTAGACATAGGCGTAGGCTCCGGCTTTGCCTCTTCTGCTTCCCAGGGGACTGGAAGTCATGCCTGCCTCCTCTGGTCTGGGTTCCCATCCATACTAATGTCCCAGATGATGACAGCCTCCCTTGTAGGAACTCTAGGGCTCTGTGAATCCAGGTGAAATAGCAATGAATGAGCAAGGCAAAACGAGCTTGGTGAGGGGGGATTTATTCCTCTCTGCATACCCTAGGATTCCTTTATGGAACTGCATCCCTTTGAAGTATAAAAGAAACCTAGCCCCCTCCCCCAGGATGCCTACCGGGTGGGTATATAAGGACAATCAATAAACACAACTGTCCCCCCCCCTTCCGTCTCCTCCCCGTTTACAAGGTGGACTTCTGGCGTGGTCCAGCCAGACCTAGCCTCCCTGTGGACATGAGAGTTCCCTTCTCTGAACTAAATGATGTCAAAGCTTATCTGAAGTCTCACGGCCTTGCTTACAGCGTCATGATAAAGGACATCCAGGTAAGCTCCTACTCTGGGTCATAGCAAGGACCTCACTTTCCACATTCCTTTTGGTTGGTTCACGGTGGTTCTCACACGGTGGAGAAATAAACCCAACCAAACCAAAACGAAACAAAAACCCCTCGGGCCAAGTGCAGACACCTTGCTTACGGATACCCAGCTGCGTATTTGTGGACATATTGTGGAAGAAACTTAGCTGTACATTTCTGTGCTTTGGGTGGAGCTCAGTCTGTAGAATGTTTGCCTAGCATGCACGAGGCCCTGGGCTCAATGCTCATAGAACCAGGCATAAAACTGGGTATAGTGACATACATCTGTAATCCCAGTGCTTGGGAGTTAAAGGCAGGAGGAGCCTAAGTTCAAAGTCATCCTGAGCTATGTAGTGAGTTCAAGGACAACCTAGGGTGCCTGATAGGCTATCTCACAACAAAAAGCAAACAAATATGAACACATATATGCATACACACAAAACCAAAACAAACTAAATGAAGTATTAAAAAAAAAACCCATACAGTTCTAAGGGGAATTTTAAGTCTGGGACAGAGTTCCTTCCCTCATGGAGGCAAGGGATGCTCACAGTGTGGCAGCTGTGGATGTACCCTCTTCTGGAAGACTTCGCAGCTACCAGCAAAGTATAAGGGGAAATGGAGACAGAAGGGAACGGCAAAGGTCCTTCCTAGTCCCCTCCAGTGGCTTCCTCTTGTCCTCTGTTAGGTCTCAGACATACAGTGCCAGAGGGATCCTATGGGGGAAAGAGGACCAGTGTGACCCTGCTATGCCTTGCCTGTACCTAAAGTGCTCTGAGCATCTCCCCCCAGACGGGATTCTTCCAATAGTTCAGGGGGGTATGGCAGACCCTACCCAGGTGAGGGTAGAGAGAATGGCACCTTAATCTCCCAAACTCCCTGTACCCACTTGATTACACATCCTTCACTGTCCTCTCCCTCTCTCTCTCCCTCTCTCTCTCCCTCTCTCTCTCTCTCTCTCTCTCTCTCTCTCTCTCTCTCTCTCTCTCTCTCTCTCTCTCTCTCTCTCTCTTTCTCTCTGAGACAGAGTTTCTCTGTGCAAGCCTTGGTTATCCTGGAACTCTTTTGTAAACCAGGCTGACCTCAAACTCAGAGATCCTCCTGCCTCTGCTTCCTGAGCGGGCACTGGGATCAAGGGCAAGTGCCACCACCGCCTGCCCCCACAGCCACCTGCCCCCACAGCCGCCTGCCCCCACAGCCGCCTGCCCCCACAGCCGCCTGCCCCCACAGGCTTCTCTAAGCACCGTGAAGATCAGTTCCATCTGTCCTGTGTTCAAGGGCGGGTCTGGGGAGACGGCTCAGTTGGTGATGTGCTTGTCACTCCAGCATGAGGACCTGAGTGGGATCTCCAGCATCCACATGGAGCACAGAGGCTGCCTGCAGTCCCTGTGCTGGGGAGGTAGACACAGGAGGATCCTGGGAGGCTCTGGCTAGCCAGTCTAGCTGAATCAGAGCACAAAAAGTTCAGTGAGAAACGTCTCAAAAAATAAGGTGGAGAGAGATGGAGGAGGACACTGACTTCTTGTGTACTGCCTGCACATATGGGGAGGTCGCCCCTTGGGTACCACTGGGATGTTGAGCCTCCCAGACTGCGTTATCCTTGTGGGGATTTTGTTGTTGCCTATGTACCTGTAGAATTGTATCCACAGAGATTCATTCCTAACCATACTGTTCAGCACTAATCTCCTCTAAGGGCTTAGAGTGTGGGAACACGGAGCCTCCCAGCGTGCACACACTTGACACCGCATGCCAAGGGATCAACGCATTAGACAACATTCCTTTCCCAGGCCAGCACAGGGCTGGGGCACTGGGTCCATTCAAAGTCCTTTATCCCTCATCAGACACATCTGTTTCCCGCTCAACATGTGGGGGTGGGATGTTTCTCTAATTAAATCCCCCACAAACAAAAATGGGGAAACTCACACAGACAAAAGAGACCACCACATCAAAAGGACAGGACTGTGTTCTCATTTTTAGCCATGCCTCTATTTTGAAGTTCCCATTTCTCCACTTCTGCTGCACCAGCCCTGGGAACCCAGCCGCATTTGGCAAACAGACAGACACACTCAGGAGCCTCAGAAAACTTTGTTGATTTCTGCATGTCAGGGGCAGCTCCTGGGTCACTCCTGAGCTCCTCTCGCCAGCCCTTGTAGAGATATCCTCCTGAAGTCCCCAAGCCTGAACTCCCGTGGGGCCCCTTCCCAGGAAAATGTCGTGAACTCTCTCTCTGTGACCTCTGCAGTTAGAATTTCCAGCCTTCAGTCTGCAAAGCCTCAAGCTCCAACTGTCGTCCTTGAGGTCACTCTATGGCTTTGAGGGCGCCAGGGGTGGGGAGAGGCTGTTGTCCCTGGTTGATTTGTGGTGACAATGGGGGAGGGGTGCAGGCCAGAGGCTCAGAAGTACTGACAGGACTAGAAGGGATTTGTGCACTCAGGTTGATGTGGAGCAAGCTTATTTGAGATACTGATTGACAGACACACAGGCTTGAGTGATGTCGGGGGTCTAGGACTGGCGTGAGGGGGTTATCCTTATTCCTATATTGGTCTGCCCCACATTCGGCCGTGTTTCTCAATCGATCTGTGCACCCCTGGCCTTGGTAAGGCCTTAATAAGTGCTAGCTGAATCGATATATATGAAAAGACAAAGAAAAAGGAGGTGTGTTTGGCAGTTTGGGACACACACACACACACACACACACACACTCTCACACACACTCACACACACACCACACACACACAGACACACAGATACACACATACCTACTGTGTGCTGAGTGTTGGGCAAGGTGCTTGGAAAACAAAAACAAACCCACCAAACTCAGGGCTGTATCCAGGGGAGCTGGAGAGAGTGGGGGGCGAGTGGGGGAGGGGAGTAAGTGGGTGGTTACAGTGGCGTGGCTTGAGTGCCCTGATGGAGTGTGCACAGGTTGCTATGGGAGCGAATACCAGAGGCATTGCACGTCACTGGCGCTGGGAAGCAGTAATTACCCGTGAGCGTGTGTGGCTGAGGAGCTCAGAAGGGGGGCTGCCGGGGAAGGAGGCCCCCCACCCTGATTTGATGATGGGGCCGGATTCCACGGAAAGGGCTTCTTCTGCCCTGCGAAATGGGAGGGGTTATCCCCCAAGCCGTGGATAGAAGGGGAGACTTAGGAGGGTCTTTTACACCACCAGATTTGCATCTCAGAAAAGCTCCTCTTACCCAGGCCGTATCGAGCTGGGGAACAGGGCCCGGGAGACTGACAGGCAGGAGTCGGTGGGGAAATTGCAGTGGGGCCAGGGAAGAAATTATCTGATTCCGAGGGTGCTTGATTTGCATTTAATTTTCCCTCACCTCTTCGTTCTTTTCAGTCCTTCAGGGTTTTTTCTCTCTCACTGGGATGAGTCACCACCAAAAGGCTTCACTTGAGCAATCAGAGCTTCGGATTTTAATGGCTTTTTCTGATTACAAAATTAATAAATATTCATGTTAGATAATTTGGAAAACAGGGGAAAAGCACAAGAAAACAAAAATCACCCATGCTCTGGCCATCCAGAGAGAAATACCATTTAGTATAAACACTGCTTCCCCTCTCTGTGCCTACATCAGCATACAAATAGGCAGCTATTGAGCTGGGGTGGGGATAATGTCCTCCTGATCCCCCCTCCCCGGCAAACAGCTACAGCCTGGTTTATCGATTCCTTCTAGAACAAAACTAGAAACACCGACTTTTTATTTGTTCTGCTCTCTGCTCCTCACTTCACCCAAGGGTCCTGAAGAGAGGCCCCGGGACACTCAGCCCACTCCTTCCCTGACGCAGCTCCGCTGTGCCTCCTCTCTGGCCTCCTTAGGACTCTGTGCTGGTTGCCCACGGTGTTCCTGTTTGTTTGCAGGGACACGGGCCACTATTCTCCATGCATTGGTCCAGGGTGACAGAGCTAAATCCCTCTCGCCGCCTCATGACCCCCTTATGTCTCCAACTAGAGTCCACATGGCTGTCTGAGGGTCCTTGCAAACTCTACAGATACAATGGAAGCATTTCAAGTCCCCATCTGCTCCTCTGCAGCCTCTGGAAGCTCAGGGGTCTCCTGAGTCATTTTGGACTCCTTTCTCAGACCCCCTACCCAGCCTATCCAAAGATGCTGCAGGTTCTTCCTTCAAACACTTCTGAAAATCCCAAAGTACCACTTCGGGTCAACATAACTATCATTGGGAGACCGTTCCAGAAGTGTCTCACAAAGGGTGTCACTAAAACTCAAGATCCTTCTGCCTCAGCCTCCATGAGAATTGGGGCCGTAGGTGTTCCGGGAACTGTCTAACTGTTCTCCCAACTTTATCCTTGCTTCCCTAAGATTCATTGTCAAGGCAGCAGCCAGGTGAGCCATTTATAAAATATATAAATTCAATTATGTTCATCCCCTACTTGACACTCCCCAGTTGGCATCCACCTCTCTGGGGATGGAGCTAAGAGGATGTAAACTTCCACACTGGCTAGTGAGACTGTGTCTTAAATAAGTAAGTAGCAGGAGGCAGAGGCAGGTGGATCTCTGTGAGTTGGAGGCCAGCCCGGTCTACAGGAACTAGTTCCAGGACAGGCTCCAAAGCAGAGAAACCCTGTCTCAAAAAACAAAAAACAAAAGCAAAAATAATAATAATAATAATAATAATAATAATAAAAATAAAAAAATAAAAGACTAAGTAAGTAAATAAATAAAAACAGGCAGGAAGCTCTGAAGGGGCTTCTTTCCAACTCAAATGCCCACGCCAAGTTCTTGAAAAGGCCAAGGCTCCCAGTGAGCCCACCCACTGCCCCCATGTCCCCATGTCATCCTTGCTGTCTTGTGCTCTGTGCCAGCAGTCTTCTTTGATGTTTCTAGAACTTGCCTGCTAAATCCCTGCCTCAGGGCCCTTGGCTATATTTACCTCTCAAGGCCTTTCTTTGTACCTGCCTGTGTCATCCCTGGAATGTTGTTCCAGCAGGTACCTGCATGGCTTATTTGCTCACTGCTTTCAAAATATTGCCACCAAGTTGGCTTTCAACCCTTCTTTAAATTGCACCTGTCCCCCCTCCTACTTCCCCAGCCCCTCATTACCTTCCCCCACTCCTAGCTAAAGTCAGCTATTTACCGTGTGCCAGGCTGAGCCTAATGACAGACCCCCCCCCAACACCCCCACCTCCTGTTTTGGTTTTTTGAGACAGGATTTCTCTGTGTAACTTTGGAAGCCTGACCCAGAACTAGCTTTCGTAGACCAGGCTGGTCTCGAACTCACAGAGATCTGCCTGCCTTTGCCTCCCGAGTGCCGGCATTAAAGGTGTGCACCACCACAGGCTGGCTGACAGCCCTTTAAAGTATGGCTAAAGTGTATGATAAAACAACCCTTGCTTTTTCTTTCCGGCCTGTGTCGCCAGCAAGATGGGCAAGAGGCATGGTCTCCATACTGCCAGGAAGCTCCGCATGCCAGAAGTGGCGATAAACAATACAAGACAGCTCACTTGGGGACAGCCCTGAAGGCCAATCCTTTTGGAGGTGCCTCTCATGCAAAGGGAAATGTATTGGAGAAAGTAGGGGTTGGAGCCCAACAGCCAAATTCTGCTATCCGGAAATGTGTTGGGTGTAGCTCATCAAGAACAGAAACAAGATCACAGCTTTCGTGCCCAATGTTGGCTGCTTGAACTTCATTGAGGAAAACGATGGAGTTCTGGTTGCTGGGTTTGGCCGAAAGGTCATGCTGTAGGCATTATTCCTGGAGTCCTCTTTAAGGTTGTTGGAGTAGCCAATGTGTCCCTTTTGGCCCTGTACAAATGCAAGAAGGAGAGAGCAAGATCCTAAATTTTGACAGTGGAAACAGTAATAAATTTAATATTTTGAAAAACAACAACAACAGCAACCCTCATTGTACTAGGGAAACCTGAGGCAGAGCCCCAGATTGTGACAGTATTAGTGTCATCTGAGACAGCCTGACTAGGGGACCACCCTGTGTTTCATGCCATCTGTCACCTCAGCAATTAGTCAAGATGGTTGCTTGTGGTGGTGTTTTAACTTGGGTTTTTTACTGTCTTAGCTGTGGCGGGGTTTTCACAATGTCAGGTCTGTGGCCCCTCCCATATGTGATGCTTACCTAGCACACATTAGGCCTAGAGAAGAGAGCCCAAGGGAACTGCCTTCTGGAAGCACAAAGCTCGCCACCTCCATCGCCACTGTGAACTGTGTCTATGGAGGTCTGTGGTTGGAGCAGGCTGCGTTGAGATTGGCATTCTTCTGGCCTCAGCTCTGCCTTTGGGGTCCTGGGGCTGCTTCTTTCCCTCACCACAGGGTGCTATTTTGTTGTTGCTTTGTTTTACTTAAGGCCTCACCCTTCCTTATCTCTGTAATGAGTGAATTTACATTCAGGTCTTGCTGTCCCTGTCAGGCTTCCAGGGAGGGCAAATGTCTGGCTTCTGAGTTTCTCATTCTAGTTCCCCCCCATCCCCCAAGGAGCCTGACAGGGTTGTTGGATACCCTGAATCCACACAGAGCCTCCTTCTCAGCTGTCAGCCTCACCCCAACCCCTCCAACTCCCCCCCCCAAGGGAGCAAATGTTTTCAGGCCAGGGTAGATTAATGTTCCTGGAATTGAGGTCCAGCTGTAAGGGCTGAGGGTTCCCAGCTCCTGGGAGGGTGTCCTATCCATTCATGGGGCTGGGAGGGTGTTTGGTGTCAGCCTCCCATTTGCCTCCGACCTGATTTGTGGAACCAAACTGGACTCCTCAAAGCTGTTTCCTATGGGCGTCCCAGCCATGTTGGAAGAACTGGGCCATCTGGGGTTTTCTTCCCAAGTTCCACACCATGCACTCTCAACTCAGGCCCTACTACACTCTACACCATTAGAGCTCCCGACCTGTAGCTTCATTCCGCTGGGTGTAGAGAAGGACCAGGCCTGCCTGGACCCAGTTGTCAGCCTTCTCACAGCTGTTCACGACAGCTGGTGCAGCAGCCCTCAGTGACAGACATATATTGGTCATGGTGGGCTGCTGTGACTTGGGTGGATTTCCTGGGAAGAAGACACATTCCTTCTGTGAGAGCTTTCCCAGGGTGGTGTTTGTGAGTGGTCCACAAGGACAGGGTCTCCTTCAGCCATGTCTGACTTCCTTAGTCGTTCCAGGTTTGCTCAAATGGGAAGCCCCGAGCTGGGCCAGCCTAGCTAGAAACATGGCAGTTATAATTACTGAACACATAGTTGGTGCTGAGACATTAAGTCATAGGAGCCCCGGACATTGATTTCCAGTCCCGTTTTAGAATCTATAATCTATGGATGTGAGGGTTATGAGCAAGTGGGTGGAGCCCCTGGGGAAGATTGAGCCACTGGGCAAGTAAACCCATGCACAGCGCATGGGGACCCTATCTCTCTGCCCCAGCCCTGGGGACTAAAGACTTTGCAGCTGGCACTACACATGATTTGGTTCTGGCATTATTTATTCACTTAAAACTCCTTGCTCACTGAAGTAGTGTAAGCCTGTTGCCAAAATGTAAAAAGAGAGTGTGGGGAAAAACATTCAAAATTCTAATCTTATTTGAACAGGCACCATTAGCATTTTGTTATATTTATTTTTGGCATTTTAATGTCTTGTTTTCCTGTGCTTGAGGGTACTTGGTTTTTCATTACTTGGAAAAAAAAAACTTTTTTAATTGCAAGGATAATATGACGGAGTTTTCTGCTGCTAACATTTTGAATACTTCTGTTTCCTCTCTTTATCTATATTTATTTATATACACACAAATATGCATATCTGTGCATATATGTTGTTATTGTTAGTCTAGTTTTTGATAGCTCAGCTTGAGGAATCCAACGCTGGGGACCAGAAGATCTGGTTTTCATCTCATCTCTGCTACTTCTTAGCTTTGCATTGAAGAGCTGTCACCTCTCCAATCTGTTTTATCTCTAAAACACCCCAAGCCTGAGTAGTTCATTCCTTCACTGGAATCTGGTCATCTGACTAGATCAAGGGAGAGAACAGAGGATAAAGATACTTCACAGACCAAAAGGCACCGGTCACCAAATAAGGCAATGTCCAAACCAAACTGTGACCCAGAGCTTAAGGAGGTCCCTCTGGGTCGGTGAGGATGCTGGCTGATGTCTCCAGGCAGAAGGCCTTGGGCACTTTCCACACTGAACAATCAATCAATGCTAGTCCTGGGGTTAGGGTGCCTTAAGTCAGGACCTGCCTGTCACACTTTCACCTAAACTGGGGACAGTGTCCCAGCCATGATTTCAGCAGTGGGTAGTTTGAGCCATCAATAGTCAGCCTAGGTACTTGAGTGCCCTCGGCTCCTACGGTCAGTGGGAAGCATTACATGAAAGTTGAATGCCAACAGCAAACCGGCCCTCCAAGACATTGCTTCTGGCCCATGTGCGCCGTGTCTGGCGTTAACACGGTGAGTGCAGTTAACATGGTGAGTGAGAATATCAACACAGTCATCATACTTTGGGCTGGCTTTGTCCACGGCTGGCTTTCTGAATGGCTTGGATACCAGTTGTCTAGACTACTTCCTGGAAGAAGAGTTGATGTTAGAAGTCAGGGCAGTCATCTAATCCCCAGGGTGGTCAGTGTCCACGGTGCAGTGTTACAGAGTACAAAAGCAACGCCCGCAGGAACCCATGAGCATCTTTGTTAGTACACCTTCATCCCCATCACTACCTTTTATCCTGTGAGGCAGCACAGCCCAGACTGTTGCTATAGTTCTTGTTTTATTTATTTCATTTTATTTTTGTTGTTGTTGTAGTTCTTAAGCTGAGGAAACTGAGGCTAGAACAAATACCACAGGAAGTCGGGAGCACAGACACTTGGAGTCTCTCCAGACTGACTCACCCTATGCTCCTTTGGGCAAAGATAGCATGGATGCCAATGCATGGAGGCTCACCCTTCAACCATACATACACCCTTCTGTTGCGGGGCGTGCACACGCACAATCGATCGTGGCGGGTCAATGCTGCGGCTCCAGCCCTCTTCTGCCTTTCCAAAGTGTCTTCCTTATCTGCTAGGTGCTGCTGGATGAAGAGAGAGATGCCATGGCGAGGTCCCGCCGGCTGGAACGCAGTACCAGTAGCTTCAGCTACTCCTCTTATCATACTCTGGAGGAGGTAGGTCCACCTGGGCCAGCTTCAGACTCTAAGGCTCCTGAACCCCCTGGGGTCTCCAGGATCAGGCAGAGTCCAGAGGAGGAGGTCGGAGGCTATCAGAGACTGTAAATATGAGGAGCACAGAGACAATACACTTATTAGGTAAAGGGTCCAGAGTCAGATAGCAGGGACTACAGCTCAGACATACATCCAGGCAGGCTGGGAGCCTAGGGAATGGTTCTTCACACTAAGGGGTGGACCTGTGACAGGATACCCCTTCCCCTGACTAGTGATTCACTGACCTCCTTGTGACCAGTTTTGGTGCCCCTCTGTAGTATGAGGGGCAGCAATCCAGACATACTGGGAAGCCGTGCTTGTGGAAATAAGCAGTCGCTTGTGCTCAGAGAAAAAATATGATCGTAGTGACAGCTAGCGAGGGCAGATTTTAGCTAGCAATGGTTCAAGGGAGAACACACAAGTGCAGACAGGAACTTCCGCTCCAGAAAGAAACTCAAAGCATAGGTCTCGTTTGCCTGTAAAGGACATGACATTACTGACTGACATTGTCCCCTCCGTCACGCTTCTCATTTCGTAAGAGCTGTAACAGGGAATCCATTTTGTTTCTATGTGTATTCACTGACATATACTGAAAGGACAAGAAAAATGAACGAATACAGACTGTCACTGCTACTGATGTCAACAGTAAATAAAATTCTACCCCTCCCTCCAAGCTGCTGAGTATAGAAGGGGTGAAAAAGACGCAAAACAGCACTTCTCAGTTTACGAGCTCTGTCCGCTGGAGAAAATGGACTACAGGGTGAAGGCAAGAGAGTGCGTTTTCCACGGAGAGAGCCATGCAGGCCACACCTAGGAGTTTAGTTTTGTTGTTATTTTTTAGACAGGGTCTTCCTCCACAGCCCAGGCTGGCTTGACTTGCTGATCCTCTTGCCTCTGCCTCTCAAGGTTAGGATTACAGACATGCTCCCCAGGCAGCTCATGCCTAGAGTTTGAGTGGGCTCAATGTTTGCTGTTCTCTCAGGAGAAAGTGTAGCTCTGCATATGCATGGGGAGCCTGGGGTTCTAGCCACAACTCAAGTCCTTAGCTCCGAGGGTATCTTCAGGGCTTGGAATCCTTGATCTGCATTTTTTTTTTTTTTTTTTTTTTTTAAATTTTTGGTTTGGTTTTACAAGACAAGGTTTCTCTGTGGCTTTGGAAGCTGTCCTGGAACTCACTCTGTAGACCAGGCTGGCCTTGAACTTACAGAGATCCGCCTGCCTCTGCCTCCTGAGTGCTGTGATTAAAGGTGAGCGCCACCACCACACGGCTATCTGCGTTCTTTTTTTTTAGCTCCCAGGAGAAGTAGGAAAGCAATAAAGAATGTGAAATGGATGGACAATATTCATCCACGTGCTTGGAACTCACCCCCTCCCCATTTAACTGCCAGTCTGATAGACTTCATTGCTTTCAGATATATAGTTGGATTGACAACTTTGTAGCTGAACATTCTAATCTTGTCTCCAAAGTTCACATTGGCAACAGCTTTGAAAATCGGTCTATTCTTCTCCTGAAGGTAAGAGCCTACTGCATCAGACGGTAGATCAAATAGTGAGCATCTTTGTCCTAAGAGTGGGCTCAGGAGTAAGTGACTGGGCGGGAGTTTCTGGATAGGAAAGACAGGTGTATATTATACTAGCAGATCCATGAGCTTTGTGTAATGAGGGACTGACTACCTCTGTGGGTATGGAGAGGTGGCAGTGCAGTGACCTGGGGGGAAGGAAGATTGCTAAAGAAACAGGGCTGTGGAGTGGCAGTTGTCACCTTAGCTCGTGTGTGTGTGTGTGTGTGTGTGTGTGTGTGGTGCATTGTGTGTGTGTGTCGTGTGTGTGCGTGCGTGTGTGTGCGTGCGTGCGTGCGTGCGTGTGTGTGTGTGTGTGTGTGTGTGTGTGTGTGTGTGTGTGAGAGTCAGTGCCCTTCCTGTTGCTTCAGCTGCTAGCTGAGACCTGAGGTGTACACAGGGTTCATTTGATAATGACCAAGGTCCTCTGGCTTAAGCAGCCCTACAGATAGGCCTGCAGCTCTTGAGAAACGTTCCAGTACTTCATAGGGGCCCCTGAATACAGCTTGAGCAAACTGTAATGCCCTTGGTCATGATGGAAGCCAGGTGGGCAGCCCATAGCCTGTGTTCCAGCCTGTGAACCACATGTGGGGCTCATATGTCAAGGAGGCTAGGCACCACGGCGCTCACGGGGCTCTGGTAGGGACTTCTGAAAGTCACATGACCTTGCCTAACTTTGCCTTGACTTGCATCTGCTTTGATCTCATAGCAGGCATTGCCACAGTCTCTAAGAGGACATTGCTCCTCCAAGTGAGGTTTTGATCATCTGTCCCCTCATCACCTGAAAGCACATCTATTAGAAATGCAAACTTTACAGCCCTCCCTAGACCCACTACACCATAACGTACATATTAGTTAAGATTTCCAGGAGAACATGTGCCCATTAAAGTGTGAGGGGTACAAGTCTTAAGGTGCTTTTGGTCTTGGGAAATTTTGTGTTTCAGGTTGGGTGGCTTTGCCATCCAAGGCATGTAAGGCAAAGACATGTGTTCCTACTCCACAGGTGTGTGTGTGTGTGTGTGTGTGTGTGTGTGTGTGTGTGTGTGTGTGTGTGTGACCAGCATGCCCTGCTGGTCTCAGGTTGAGTGCTCTGGCTTACTGACTCATTCCACACAGTGAGGATGCATCTTGAGGGAAGGCACCATGGCTGTCTTGATCAAACCTCTGTGGTCTGATTCTTTTCTGTAGTTCAGCACTGGAGGCTTAAATCGCCAGGCTATCTGGATCGACACTGGGATCCATTCCCGAGAGTGGATCACCCATGCCACTGGCATCTGGATCTCAAAGAAGGTCAGCTGGGACTGACAACGGGGGAATAGCATCAAGGGGGATTTGACTCCGTTTCTTTAAATTCGGGGTTCTCAGTCCTCTCCTGCCCTTTAGAACATTATCATATGCTCTGGCCTTTTATGCTTGGGGAGTTCGGCTATTCTCTGGTTTCTAGTTGTTTAAAACTAAACCTTTTGGATACACGTGGGATATATTTGATGACACGATGCCACCTCTTTCTGTGTGAGAGTCCTGCGATACCTCTGAGGAGCAGCTGGAAAGAGTCTCCTACTGTCACCCTCTCTTGCAGATTGTCACTGCATATGGCAAAGATCATCTCTTGAAGAAAATATTGAATGCAATGGACATTTTCATTGAGATTGTCACCAACCCTGATGGCTTTGCTTTCACTCACAGCATGGTAAGGGCATCTGGGGATCCCCAATAGTGGTATCCTGAAGTGTGTGTTGGGGCAGGGAAATGTCATGGTGGCCTCTAGAGCTGGCTTCTTCAGAGGCTTTTTACAGAGAGCCTTTCCAGAAAAAAGAGGGCTGCTTGGGTGTTAAAGCTATGGGATTAAAGCCATCTTTCCCAGCAACCTGCCCACTGGCTGAGGAAGCTTTCATTGGCAGGGTATGATGAGATTTCTCCCTAAACTCTCACGTGAACCACAGAAGACCCAATCTGCATGCAGTCTGGCCCAGCACCATGCCAGCCCATCCTGTCCCTGGAGGCTCCTTCCCTTTGCTCCGTCTGTCCTGCCACTAGACCCTCTCCCCTTTCGTGGGCCAGGATGTCAGCTATCCCATCCCTCAGAGTGGGCCCAATTAATGAGGCTGTATGCCTGGGCTTTCTCAGAATCGCTTGTGGCGAAAAAACAAGTCAAGTCAACCCGGCATTTCCTGCATTGGCGTGGACCTCAACAGGAATTGGAAGAGTGGCTTTGGAGGTATGGCAGCTTGTTCCATCCAGGACAGGACTTGAGGAGGGGTGGTCGATCTGCATTAGGTCCTCTCATACCATCAGAGTGGGTTGACTTAAAAGCTGGGAGGCGTGGACAACATCATTGGCTACTATATGTGCATCATGGCCAGGGTCAGGTGAGCACATAGCTAAGATTTACCAAGCTATGTAGGCGAGACCACACATGTGATACAGGGATCCATACGCTAAGCCTTTAAGGGAACCCTTAGCTATTGAAATGAAGACACATTGCCAGTATCAAATCCTCAACACGGCAGAGAAAGGCTCCAGGAAGCTAGTTCATTCTGGCAGAGTTGTACCATCCCATGGCTGCTGGCTTGGCAGCTTTCTCTTGAGTTCTTTGATGATCTTTTCTGGTTGTTATTCTCTCCTCACATGTGCCAAAGGCACAGAGACTAGATAGGGAACCTAAGTCTTCAAGGATGCTCAGAGGGATTACCAGGACCCCAGCCAAGCAGCAATTGGGTGGGTGGGATTCTAGGACCAACCAGGGCAATCCACAGGGTGCACACGGCCCTCAGCCCCAGATGCAGTATCTGTACTCCACAGTGTAGACAAGGGGTGGCTCCTCAAGGGAGATCAAGTCACTGCTGTTAACAAGCAGGTCCATAAATGGGTGACCAAGCTAATGACAGAATATTCTAGATCTAGGTGTGTGTGGCTCTGCGAGTCTGGCTTCTTACAGTTTGTTAGTAGTGAAAACTAAGGACATTTTAAAGGATGGAGAGCAAAGCACCCCGGTCACATGATGCTGGGAACCTGAGGATCAGGGCCATGTCCGACCACTGTGGCAAGGGAAAATGAGACCCTTCTGCCTCCAGATTGACCAGGGTTAACCTAGGCGGGCAGCCATGGCTCTAAGACCTGACAGTACTCACAAATACAGAGGTAGCTCAGTTTAGAGGTAGATAAACGCTGTCTTAAAGAAAATAACATTTGTGGGCCTCTCTGTAAACAAATAAAATAAAAATCTGTAGAGACAGACAATGTAAAACTGTTATGGGTGTGGGGGAGCCCAAAGGGATGGAAAAGCTCCCATAATCTCAGTACCCAAAGATTAGTGCTTTAATAATTCACCATGTACTTTCAGAGATTTCCCCCTGCTACAAATTACATTTTTAGAGAAGGAAAAAGAAACAGCTAATGAATCCATTAGCAGATACTTGTGAGAGAGGCAGGCTCACAGGACCTTGACTGTGGACGTCAGAGAGGCAGGCAGCTAATTCCCATTTGGGCAGGGGAGATTAGTTTATTCTGCTTAGTTCAAACCAGAACTAATGGCCTGAAGTGTTTCTCCATATTTGGGCAAAGCCACCTGGCCGTTGGCAGGGGAACCGCTCTAGCTGCGTGGGCTGCAAACACAGACAAAGCTTTCAGCCTCCCCTGCTCTGCTCATCTGTTGCTATTTGTCATTCATCAAGTGAAGCAGGTGCAGGAGCTCAACAGACAAAACAAACAGGGCTGCCATGAGCCCTGAGCTGAGCCCTGAGCCCAGCCCGCGCCAACCGGCTGGGGGGGGGGCTCCCCCTTCCAACCAGGGTCCCCAACCTTAGGCAAGGACCACCCAACCAACAGCGGATGTGCTCTTTGTTGATAGAACAGCCTCTGGGCTGCCTCTGGCCAGGAATAACAAGAGACTCTGGCGGGAAGATTTTGTTTATGGGTTTCATATTGTCTTAGTTGTATTGGGGGTGGTCTGGAGACCATCTCTCAGAGCGCTGTGCCACCCTCACCTGAACTCCTGGGGACGGATAGTTTGCAGTGGCCTGCTGTTGGCCTGGGGACTAGAAGGCTGTTCTGGTACCTTCTAAAAGCTTCAGAAGTCGGAGGAGATCCCTGGTCTCTGAGAAGGGCTAGAGTGTTGGATGCAGTGATTTTCTGGGAGGTAGAAGGGGAGACAGAAGTAGGAATTTTCTGGGCAAATGAAATGAGTGGGCAAGGCACCGGAAGTCCTAAGAGAAGCAACAAATTCAACATGCTAAAAAATGGCAGCACAGGCCTGGGGTGTAGCTGAGTAACAGTACTCTACCCCACTTAACTCCACAGGCACGCGCACGCACACACACACACACACACACACACACACACTCAAC